>JAIPRK010000725.1:117016-143050 GCA_025469195.1 Chaitophorus viminalis | reverse complement strand
AAAAAATTTTATGACCGTTTGAAATTTAAATTTTTACGAAATTTCATAAAATAGCAATTTATGGTCAAACGGTTTTAAATATTTGTTATAATTCAAAAAGTATAAGTCGCAGAAACTTGAAATTTTCACCAGTTATTAAGATAGGCATTTATTTTATGTCATATTTTTTTCAAAATATTATATTGATTTTTAAGCCACTTATAGGTATTTACAAAATTCGAATTCCGCGTTGCCTTCAGTTTTTCTCAATGCCCTTGCGGAAACTCGAAAAGTGCGGCGCTATTGATGCGTCGTTTACGTCCGACCACCGTGATCGATGGCTTCGGGTGACTTAACGTTTTACGCTGGAAACGTGCGCGGTGACTCATTCGACGGCAATGATTATTCGGACGAAGCCAAACAGAATTTATGGACATCTGACCAGCGGCGTGTGTGTACCTAACAACGTGTTATTCGTACACTGTCAGTTATATGTTGCGCACCGTGTCCACGGGGTAAGTGATTAGTCACTTGCACGGTCACGCCGCCGCCGCCGCTTTACAAGCACAATATGAGTAACCGGGCATTTCCTTAATTAGTAGTTGCAAGCGACAACAATCACTCCCTAACATATTATTTTTGTAAGCCCATCTGCCTCTACGGTGGCGTTGCATTTGAGTTCTGTGCGTTTTCTCGCCAAAGCCAATTATAACATTATACGAACGCACATATTTTATTATTATAACAATAATACAATATTGGTTTGTTCCATCTGAAATCGGCCCGATCTACGCGTGTTTCAAGTTAATCATCACCTGTAGTACTAATCAATGTTAACGAATCAGCGCTTAAGTACTGATGCATGGATTATATAGCTAGGTCGTGGGAACTGCAGTTGTCTAACAGGGTATACAGCGTAGTGGTCATTTAATATTGTTAAAATTATCTTTGTCAGTAAGTTTTATACTGTGTACAATATTGTGATGTCTAGGAAAAACGTATAATAATATGAATATAAAAGAAAGAGGACTAAAAAATAAAAGGGACTCCGATGGTGATCGTGTAACCGGTTCGTTATAGGAAACTTGTGTTTTTTTTTAAAGTTTTAATTTGATTTCTTTTATGTGTGTTATGTCTACATGATGTATATCGATTCAATCGGCGTACACGACGACACATGTGAGTTTACCACAAACGTGGCCTGAACATTGAAGAAAGGTTATTTTTTAAATATTATCATATAATAGTAAATAATAGACATATATCTCCAGTCCCTTCTCACGGTTTTTGGTATACTATAAAAACTATCGCTGAACAAATTTTAATAATTATCAAACAAATTGCAAAAATGTCAAACAAATTATCTACAATATAATTTTCTTAAAAATCGTTGGTCAGGGGGCGGGGGACATGTGCGTAGCAGTATATTATATTGTGTCTTGCACGAATGTTTCTTTCCGATTAATCAATCGTACAAAAATCTACAAATCATCTACGATCGCATAATACGAAAATACTTAAACGCATTTTATTTTCAATTATTGGTTCTGATACCGACTCGGACGTCGGAATGTAATATTTTTCTGATAAAAATAGTATGATGATATGCGGTGAATAAATCGATATGGAGCGGTCATCTCTGTAACATGTGCAGATTTTTTCCTTCACAATATACAATACCGAAAAACGTTGGGATCTTATTAAATGTGTTTAGTTTGAAAACATTCATTTAATGTTTTATTACCAGCGTTTATAATCGTAACTCATCAGTCATCATCACGAACTACTCTTGGTTAGGCTGCAGTTTGCGCGTTGAGTTATTATACTGATTAGTCCGATAATCGCACAAAATCTTAAAACATACATTCTTACGTAATTAAACTGAAACTATTTATTACATTTATAAAAATTAAAATATAATATAGTATTCATGAAAATATACCTAATTTGCATGCATTTCACCATATATTATTATAACTTCATAAACTATAAACTTGCATGCTATCTTGGTAAATATATAAATCATATTATTATACTATATTATGATCCCAATTAACATTTAAAGTGTGAATAATATATTCGGTGAAATGGCATTTATATTATGTACCATTATGTAAATTTTTCAAGAAACAAAAAAAAAAATATAATTTATTCGAAATATTTGTGTTTATTTAGTGTGTACTGCATCAGTATACGTTGGACATTAGTATATTTTGACACTTTGAGTTGCATTCTTATTTTTTGTTTTAATTAACTATGAATACATTAAAATGGAAACTATATTTTCGAAAAATCTTAATATTATGGCATTCTAATTTTTGATTTGTATGTACTAGTTTATTATAGTATTAATGAAAAAATATGTTTGAATACACTATTTAATTATAATAAAATAATATTTTTCGCTAAACCGTTTAACTCACAACGTATAAAAGTACGGAGTTGCGATACTTTCGACTTTCAATTTTCACTTTGAAAACATTTAGGAGTCTAAACTTTTATAACGTTTTATTGTTTTCATCTAAACTTTTAAGTATACTTTCGAAAACATTTCTAATATATAATTAATTTAGAACTAAACTGAATACTGTACACTGCACTTTTATACTAAAAACCGATTTCATAAAAGCTGACTTCACGTAATATGTCTTTTAGTTCTAAACAGTGGTGAATTTTAATTATTAATAAATATAATAACAATAATCTCCATATATAGTCAATATAATAAGCAATTTTAAGTAAGCTAAATCATAAAGTTGTCCATCACTGATGGAACTTAAACAATTTTAATCTAAGTAAATTTACGTTTGAATGCTTTCAATAAAAACTCCAATCATTTATAGTGATACGTTTTGTAAAAGCTAAGAAAATATCGCAAATCCACGAGAAACTTGAGCACAAAAAACGATATATAACGAACTATAAATTTTATATTTTCAAATAAAAACGCGTTTAAGTCGTCTTTTGCAGTGTATAACGTAAAATATATATAAACGCGAGAATAAGGTTGGACGATTTGTCACTAATCCGTATATCAACTATGTATATAAATATTGTATTGATTGGCTGTTAAAAGCGAATATGTGTAACTACCCGAAATACTACTTGTTTGCGTTCGAAATATCTATATCTAGAGGCTATATAATCGTATATGTATGATGTCAGAGACTGGAGTATATATATGTACATTGTACATTGTAGATATAGATATCATAATATTACTGTTTCAATAAAATCACTATTGGAAATCGTAAAATCGTTCTTGTCTTTTAAACCCACCGAGTATAAAACGCTTATACTTTTCTTTCCATCCGCCTATATATTGTATTTGGTTTAACATATTATTATTATTTTTTATTATTATTATTGACAGAAATAGTACAATAACAGTATACATAGAAAAAAATAAACTCTTTGGGTGTGATATACGATTTATAGTCGACTCGATAATGCCCCCGGACAGACGATCAGCAGAATAATATGGCATTTAATAAAAGGGAATTTTTTTTTCACTCGCGAAATCCTTCGGAACACCGTATATAATAATATATATATTTCCAAGCGGAGGAAAAAAATCCTAGCTTGAAGTTTGGCCAACGTTAAATTTTATTTTTCTTTATGGATTTTATTATTATCATTATTATTTTTTCTTTTTACTTCACTTTTTCGCGTGCAGAAACAACAATACGCATACACGCACACACGGCGAGTGAGCAAAGTCTTAACGGTCCATGTGCGGGCTTTTACGGTCCGGTCGTTTTTTTTTTTTTTCAATTTTTTCCATTCTTAATCATGTATATACTACATAATATATACAGATGAGAGTCGTGGAATGGAAAGAAAGAGAAAGATATACAGAGTGGGTAGGATAGAGAGAGAAAGCGAGAGAGAGAGAGAGAGACGTATTAAAGTCGTTAAGAAGGGTGCGAGAACCGTATCGGATTTATCACACGGCCGAGACGCGTCACGAACAGATGACTGGGCCGAAGACTGCGCGCATAAAAGCGATTTACAATATTATATGCACGGCGTGACGCCACCGCCGCCCACGCTTCACGATTACGAGGGTCTGCGTATATTTATATACGAATTTTATTGTATACGTATATAATACACCGCAAAAGACCGCAATTTATAATATTATTATTCCGTTCGCTCCGATGTGCAGCCGTCAACTCGTTCGCGGCCAACGCCAGACCGTTCGCGTGAACGCCATACATATTATAATACGTACACCAATAGCCACTCTTGATGGAGTTTTTTTTTTTATTATTATTATTGTTCCTGACCTACTTCCGTTTCCGTTCGTTTCGGTTCTCCGTAAGCTTTTCGGTGCGCAGCAGAACGGGCCACGCAGCAGCTTTCCCTTGGAAACGTTTACATATACCAATATATACAGTGGTCGTGATAATCACGTCGTCGGTATTATTGTAAATTGCACTCGTCCCGTACGGCTAACAATGTACCATGTGAAAACCAATCTGCAGTTAGAAGAAAAACACGAGTAAGTACATAAAATGCGGTACCTACTCGATTATTAGTGAAACTAAATAATATTTTGCCGACCTTTATTTTTATTTTATTTTATTTTTATTTTTTTCCCAATGCAACGCCGACTCGCGGTGATCCGAATTAATATTTTTATTATCGCCCGTCAAATACACGTTGTAAGAACTTTAAGCGAGTTTAAGCAACGATGATTTTACCGTGGCTAAATGATGAGAAATAATCACGATATTAAAAATATTTACATTTGTATTTATTATTACGTTGTAACACTACGCGTATATATTATGTATTACGCATTATTATATTATCGTTATTGTTAATAATTAACAATGCGTGTGGTTGAAAATAGTAATGGCTTAGAGACTGGGATTGGACGTTAGTCCGACGTATTTTAAGGTCTAAATAATAAACAGGTTTATACCAAGAATAGATATTTTAAATTTATAGAGAAGTTCCTCAACAAGGTTTTCGTATTATTACAGAACGCGTGGTGATTTTGTGTACTATGATATACCGATGCTGTGCGTGCATACATATTACGTATCTATAATACATATAGAGCACGCATCATCTACATCATACATACATTGAACCTGAAATTCCTAGATGGGGGTACTACCATTTCCATAGCACCTCTTCTTTTAAATAATTATAAAAAATCGAAATTTGCTGCATAAACGCCGAAAACCGGGTACAAATCAACGCTAACCTGCACGAAAAATAACTCCTATAAAATTCCTGGGTAGGGGTTGCTGGGAAAATACGTACAACTACCGTCAAGAGGACAGGCGTATAGAGAGAGAAGATTTTAAATTTCATCATCAACTATACCTATATATAACAAAAATTGAGTTATTATTTCTATTAAATAAAATAATTTGGAAAATAAAAACTCGTTTTATACTCGTTGATGACGAATTGCTTTGACTATTATTAACTTTATTGAGTCAATATGACGGCGTGTATTACCAATAAATGTTTAAATATCTATAAATCAGTAATAATATAATAAATGATTACAATAAACTATTATTATTAATAATACGTAAGTATATGGAACATCTAAAACATTCTGTGATTTGACTATAGCGTTCACGCTTGTACCTTATATTGGCTATTACACAGCGGGAAAATGATATTGAATATACATTATAGTATTGTTCAACTTGAAGTATTCCACTGTCGGTATAGGTTAACATTATACCGGCTGACAGTGTATATGACGCGCATTGACGCCTCTGGACCTACGACACTATAATAATATATGCATAGACACGTTTACAACGCATCGGTGGTGTACGTGCGCGTGAATACCGCCAGAGTTCCAGGAAATTCAATGTTCACCCTTCAACGGGTTGTCGTCGTCGTCGTCGCGACGCGGTTCGCGTGACATCCCGCACAAATCTCCCCCGACCGAGGTGAAACCCGTACGGCTAATCCATCGATTAATTCGCGGTCAAAAGCCGTCGGTCGGGCACGGGCGTTGGTATATAGCATGACGAATACACGTCGGCACAACGGCGTTCCCGTATATATTATAATAAATAAACGGAAACCGGAAACGCAAAAGTGTTTTTCGGCTTTTTGTGCATACCGTATACAGCAGTGTATAATGGCATTTCGCTGTAATGTTATTATTATTATTATTATTATATGCCACCCGAAAGGTATCGCACGTAAACGATAAGATTTCCATTGCAAGGTTACACCCTCGCCGACCTACCCCGGGTCCTCACCCAAGGGCGGAACGCGATATCGCGGCTCGAGACTTTTGACGCCGCGGCCGATGTAGAAAAACAACAGCCACGCGTGCAACAGTACCCTTATTACACGTAACGCTGTTATTATTATTATTATTGTTGTTGTTGTTGTTGTTGCTGTTGTTGTAATTATTATTATTATTATTATTATTATTATTATTATTATTATTATTATTATTATTATTATATTGTAATCGGGATACGCACTTAAACTCACAATATAATATATTAAAAACTGCAGTATACACCACCACCTACCTCGCCGCAGCACACAGCCCGTCAAGCCTCGCCCCGCATATACATATAAATATTAATGTGTATAAAAGTGCGTATATATATATAGTGTATTATGATGATATACACGAATATTATAACAGTAACGATAATAATTGTTTTATTGTCGTCGAGCACGCGATATCCGATGTCTCGCGCGACTCGACGGAAGATTTTCGTCCGCCGTGGGGCGAGTATATTAAACGTACACCACACAATGGTATATGCTGTACTACAGTTGAGCTTAAGTGCACCGAGTGGGTCGAGTTACACACGCGCCCGCGTTTGCACTATACCGGAGTGAACATGTCTGCAGTACCTATATCGGGTGATCAGATAGTTTCTCCTCACTGTGTGACACAGGACTGCTCCCGTATATGTAAACGGAAAGAAAGCGAAAAGGAAAAATCACTTACCATGTATATATACAATATACAGCATCAATCGCAGCAGTATATTAAGTATATACCTTATCCATAATGTATAATACGCAAGGATGTTTGTAAATTTTCCTGCATTATTATTTTTTCCTGCACGCCGCGTGCGTTCGAAGAGAAAACCACGGATACCGAGTTTTAGTCGCGCGACGAGCCTTCTAACGGCATTCGTACATTGCATCTGTACGTATATAATATGTACCTACTTGCGTGTGTATTATGTGCACGTGGTCGGTCGGTCGTCCTATACATTGTTCGCGTTTCGTTATAGTAATGTAATATAAAAACCGTCCACCGCCCACCCGATGTTTCGTGGTTAATTTGCGTACGGCGAAATCGTGTTGACTGTGAAAATGAATAGACAATACGTGCAATCGTGCGTTTATATATTTAATCTCCATTGTGAAATACATAATCGACTCATTATAGTACAGTACACGCGTTGTCTCGGCAAGAGAGATTTTATCGTGACGTCGTCGCGCCCGAGCAAAACTGTAATACGTGTTCCGTACCTGGTTAGTGTATCCGCAAATAAACTCGTCTCGAGAAAAATAATCAAGTATAGGTACACCGTTTTTCCATTTCACCATCACCCACTCGATTCACGTGATTTCAAACTATATCGTTTACTATACATTTATCGTTTATAATATAAAATATGCAAGAGCGTCCAGAGTAAAAGACGCAAAAAGCGCGAGTTTAGCTACTTGTTTTTACTTTCAAACATAATAACAGTGCAAGGCGAGTACATACACTATATTATATGGAAGTAAATAACAAGCATATTATGAGCAGATTTCTATGCGATTTAAAATTAAAATTCTATAGTCATCAATTTTTTTGTTTTTCATAATTCGATAACAATGCGTTTATTATTACAAAATATAATATGAGGAACTTTATGTTAAATTTCCAGTATTTTCAATTGAACGGAAATATTATTCAATGGACGTTTTATAACGTCAATAGCATAAATACATACTCAACATTTTTTCGACAGATTTTGGAAATTATACCATTTTGGAAGAACTGTGTATCATACATCTATCAGCATTCGATGACAATTTCAAGTTTCTACAGTGGATTTCTTGTTATTGACCGGTGGTAAATTGGCCGCCCATAAAACAAGTTTACCACTGATGAATACGGCAGTCGAAACCAAAAATTGAACGCCTGCGAAAACCATCGAATCAAAATCGAAAACCATTAAAGGTTACAGATTTTTCAGTTGTTAAAAAATAAATTTCCTTTCAATCATAATTTGATCGAAAATTTTTTTTGGTTGTTCTGCGAAAGTAGAACGCCGGATTATAAATGTTAACGATGTGTTCTATTATGCAAATACTATATAATATATATAATATTGTTTATCAGATTTATTTTGATAAACATTAGGAACTGTTATATAGTCAGCAGTTAAAATGTGTAATTTTTTTATTTTATTTTAAGTATAAGTTTTTTTTATCAAACAGAGAATATACTGAATAATAAACTGGTCTTATTCGGTAGTGGACGTGATGATCATCGAATATCGTGCGTTTAATAAAATGTTTATAATTTTTATTTATGTGTCAAGTCTTTTGTTGTTTGGTCACTTGTCGTGACGCATCGTTTTTTATAGAAAATGTGCATAATTTCAAGGTTCTACCTTAATTTTATTTTTGGGTGTTACGTCTGTTGTATATACGTTGAAATGATCGCCAGAAAGTTCCCGAAAATGCGACGAGAGGTGTGAAATAAATGGAAAATGACTGTTTATACGCACAGAATCCGACGTGCGTCGATGGGCACTGCAGCAGTCGTTTTGCTCACCCATTAAAGTGATGACATTGCTGAGTTATTACAACAATTGATTTCATGGCATGCATCCAATCCGGAACAAGAATATCAGTTTGCAAAAGTTTATACTCTTGTCGCGAATTATTTTTAAAAATCCAATTGCCTCTATATATGGAAACAAATCGTGCGTAATGATTTTTGAAGTTTATCGAATACGCTCGAAACTTGGTACGAGACAGCACGTATTAGTGAAATAAATCCTATAATAATGGAAATGCCAAGAAAAAAAAAATGCTTTACATTAAAATATTAATAATACTGTCGTGATACATGAAGCTGTCGGAACACTCTTTAGACTAACAAGCTGAGTATATGCATAAAAAAAGGCCCATAATTGTAAAACTAATAACTTCACTTATATACTGTTCAAACTTTAAGAGTCTTAAAGTACAAACTATTTTTGAAAACTATTTTGTTCTTGAAAACGTTTTAACAGTTTAACAAAGAAATATTGCTACTGAATCTCTCAACGAAATTGTTTTTGAGTACCTATTAATTATATTATATTTGTTAATAATTATTTAACTCCCTTAATTAAACTTTTCTAACTCCATAACTATGTAATAATATTAACATTCAAAATTCAGTTAGCTGAAGGCTAGACTAAAAGCTATACAACTCAATTATAAATTATATACTAATGAATTCCATATTTCTGTGTTTGTAATATATTTGAAGACATAATATCATGCAAAAAGTACTAAAGATTGTCACACAAAAAATAATGTTATCATTTTATTCTTTTAACAAGTGAAACTTTATTGGAATACAACAATCAAACGAAACTTTGTGGTCTTGATTTAAAAACAAGTTAAATTTACGTAATTGTTGGGTATAAATAATAATCAATTCATAATGATAGTATTTATAGAAACAATCTGCGCTGGCCGTTTAAGCGCACATAAATCCATTTTTAATTATTTTGAAAATAATAAGAAACTGTACTTTCATCCCTCAATTTATACCATCCGGGTTTAATAAAATTATTAAAGCGGAAATATTTAATAATTCGTGATACAGTCGACTTTTATACTTATTATAAAAGCTAAGATAATAAAAGTATGATGAAAAAAAATTATTGAGTATTAGCTTGTATTTTAATAAAACCGTTTATATACGATTTTAGGGAAATAAGCGCAGTTATTATGAAATGGATATGAAAAAAAAAAAATGATGATTATATAATATTGTATATATTTATATTATATTCGAATATGTTAAAATTGTTATTGTTTTTTTTTTTTTTTTTAAAATACCCCTGTTTAGCTAATTTTGGTAAAAACGGTTAGCGCGTACACCACAAGGGGATGCGTGAATTGGTCACTTCTATACTTTCGTTAATAATTCCAAAACGTATACCATACAACAGATACATACCGTAGAAAAAGATACGTATGCAATAGTTTGTATATAGAGGCGATTAATGTATTATTATAGCAAAAGTTCCTTACAAACAAGATGGAAATCTCTTTTTAACAGGAAACAAATAAAAATATTACTGTCCTGTTTCAAATGCATACTAAAATTATCTCTCTGTAGCGGAATATACGTACATTAATCGGAAATGGAAACATTATCGTTTCAATGAAAACAAAAAACTTCAATACGTCGAAAAATACAATTTGTCGATTGCACAGTATCATCGTTACTATATTATGTTGTATTAGAGTTTTGTTTATACAGTAAAACCTCTTTATAAGTTATAACGGACACCCTGCAATAAGAAACACAATATTTTAAAATGGCAATTTCGCGCTTGGAAAGAACTACATCGTACATAAATACATAATATACTAAAGTTTTCAACCAATGTTTCAAATGCTGAAATATTGCAAATATGAACATCAGAGACTGAAGAAAGATTATGGAAAACAAATAAATATTGCAAATTATTTTTTTTAAATTATAATTGTTATGGCTAATGTGTTGTAAAAAAAAAAAAAAAATCATTAATATAATAAAATAAAAATGTATTTATTATTATGTATGTGTACTTAAAAATAATGTTGGTTTAGAAATTGTTCATACATTCATTCAATTTTAGGTTTTTTTTTTTTTTTATCAGACTTCCTATAACAAAGATACCGTTATGAAATGTATTATTTACTGCATTACATTATTATACACTGTCGTGTACTTTTATTTCGTATCCTCTATTAATTCTTTTTGTCGTGTTTACATATATTATTGTTACGATTGCACTACGTAATAACAGTGTGTGAAATATGCGCTGTATTCGTGTTTTGTGCACGCCCTTCTTCGGTTGCTTAAGAGCACTCGTGGCTATAACGAACATTTTTCTACTGTACCGGTCGGTGCATAAACAGTTTAGCATTTGGTATATTATGGTATGAAGTCATAAATTCGCCAACGGCCGATATCGTATAGTCAGATATCTGGTTTTTTTTCCGTCCTTTTGCAAACCCGATTGTTTCGAGGAAAAAAAGTGAATCCACCAAATATATATTCATGATAAATCGTATACACGGTAAGAAGTGCGTACTGTTTTCCGAGACCGTCCAATAATTAATTTTGCAAGAAACGTTCTCGTAATCAATAACCATATTTCAGAAATGGAAAAAAAAAACACTTGGGTAACAAAGCATCCAACTAATCCTCGATTTTTTCAAAACTTGATCAGTAGGTATCTATAAGTATATAAAAATTAGAGAAAACACTGTGTGGATATGAATTTAAAGAAAATTAATTGTACCTATGAGCATATTATTATAGTGTATACCCATATTGCAACACCACTATAGTGAAGCAAATAATTAATATCAATTAATGTCTAAGTAAGTGCTGGCTAATGACCTAGCTGTTAAAGCCTTTGTTCTTAATAAAAAAAAAAAGTAATAATAATAACTTTATTCAACCATGGACTGTACAATCAAACCTCTTTTTAATTAACTTTGATTAGTCTTTGAAAACAATTTCGCAACTAGAAAATTTGTTACAAATATGAAATAAGAAATACAATATTTTCGCTTAAAAATAGGTTTTAGATTCCGAGTGAAACGAGAATTGTATGGATATTATTTTTTGTATGTCTGAGAGAAAAATTGCAACTAAAAGGATTGCTCCGATATAATATACAAACCTAGTACTTTTTTCATTGGAAATTTCATCTAGTTTGTACTTTGACGAATTCATTTTTTGAATTTCTGAATAGTTTTCCGAACAACGGAGAAAAACAATGTATAAATTGCAAAAAAAAAAACTTCAAACGTAAAATAAATCGTATTATTATGTAGTAATAATGTTTCATTTAATAGTGGTTCGACTTCATTCGTGGTCCGTGTTAAATATATCGACATTCTATGATTAACTGCGGTGAATCGGGTTTTTCAAACATCGGTACATTCGGCATTACAATCGATATCGCGCAGACGTAGGTGGTAAAAAATCGACTTCGAACAATCGTGGTGATTTATACGCCATGGGGTAAACAGATATTGGCTGTGTTTGAAGGAAACAGCATCACGCATATATGCGGCCCAACGATATGTTATTGTTATACTTTCCCGCGATGATCTCGCAGCTATACTACAACAGTTGCATTGTCGCGCATTAAACATGGAATTGGCTAGAAAGTTTGAATAAATTAAACGCCAAAAATTCTGAAACAAATACTAAATACGTCGTATAGTCTGTGTGTGCATAAACACTGTTTTCCCGCGGAAGACTTATCCACCGTAGCTACACTATAATCTATTACTTCAATGAATATGTTTAAGTTACAGTCCAAGTTGAAAAATTGGTCATTGTAAACAGTAAACACTGACCGAACATTGTATATATAATAATAGTGTTTCGCCAACCTGGATGGTGCCCCTCCAATGTAGTGTGTGTAAAACTGTAAATATTACTGGGAAAGCGTAAGCAGGCATCATAAAGTTGTATTCTTATTATTATTTACTTAATATTTGTATAATATATTAAAATGTAGGGAAAAAATGAAAATTTAATAACGACCGGCTATCGTTATCGACTATTGATAATGATGCCACTAAACGATTATTTATTGTGTAGTATATAAAACAATTTGATCATTTTTGTCAATTAGTAGGAGGGGATGCGATATTTTTGGAAAATCTTCAAAAGGGACGTAGAACAGAAGAGGTCAATGACCACTGGTATGTACAATCATAATGCACGAAATATTTGAGCAATGCAAATGATCATGAACATTCATTTCCCGTGTATAGAATAGTCATTGTGTACAATGCTAAAACTGGTGCAGTGTCATATTGTAAAGTGTACAATTTATAATCTTAATACATACCTCTCATTAAGCGTATAAGTATATTTCATTGCATTCTGTTATTACTCGGAGATGAGAGAAGTAGCTAGATCATCTTAGATCTAAGAAGCCAACGTTATTATGACCGTTGCACTCGTATCAAGGAATGACGATGCAAATGTAAAGCTGCTGGAGTGATATAAATCTATAATTAATATCACATAATGGCAGTACGTGTCAAATAAAAAGTACATTAATGACGTACTGTACCGGGGTGCTTCAAATATTCATTTCAATTTTTCATTTCACTGTTTTCAACATTAAAAAAACAATATAACATACAGTATCGAATGAATGTGAGTCTATCAGTCAGTATCGGCAATCGCTTACCCATATAATATCTTTTGGTGCCTATATATGACTTGTATTATAATGTATAATAATGCGCATAGCTTGAAATACTCGGTCGGACACTGTGGCCAGCCTACTTGATGCAGCATTGTACAATGTCCGGTCCAGTCGATTATCCTTTTTCCGCACTCGGTCCGTAACGTATTATAAAATATTATATAATATTATCATGCTATGCACGTAGTAGTGACGTAGAAGCCAGTTCGGTGTACGCGTAGGTATATTCAGGTCGAGCTGTGGGACAACTTTGACACCGATTCCGGTCCCCCATACACTACGATCGCATATTGTGCAAAATATATTTATTCCTACGACCGACGGCACGTCTGCGCCCATGTACGCAACTCTGCGTTACGACGGCGATATTATTATGATGATGATGATGATGATGATGATAATACCTAATTATAATAATTATAATAATAATAATAATTTGTACCACAGTCGTGCATCGTACTCGATGCCACCCACCACGTGGCGTCCGGACTTTCAAGACGACATACGGGGAACCACAAGTGTATTTTGGTGAATTCGTACATACACCCCCGACCCTGCGTTTATAATAATAGGACTGCTCGATGACGGTTTCATTATGCTATACGTATTGAAATCACGGTTGGAAAAATGGACGTGTCAAGCGTTTCCGATACACACATGTGCAATAACATCACGCATACACAATATTATCGGTACGAGAGCAACTCGAAAAATTAATGAAAACCACGGACAGTTTGTACGAATGTTGGTTATTAAGAATACATAATATTGTACATTTTTTATCGTAATATTTGTTGACAATTTAAACAGGTGAAAAAATATTTGTACGCACAAAATTAAGAGGATTGTAAGCTATAATCTTCTGTCTCTGTCAATCATATGTGAAACATAGGAATTTAAAGTTTTCTATTTCCAACGTACTGATCGACCATATTAATACGATAAGAATTTTGAAAACAGATTTAAATTCGTCGTTAAGTCTACTTTATTTGAAAATTAAATTAAACTAATTGGAAACATGGTAATCGATAAAAGTTAATTTTGGGGTATGTTAAGAACAAAATTTAAAGAATGTGAGAAAGTCGATCTATGAAGTGTACATAGTTTGTTACATAAAGACTTTTCAGCTGGCTTCCGGAAAGTTTATATCTAATACAATCGATACGTAATACGTATTGCTAATAACGATTTAGCTATACCTGGCGTTTGAACGCACATTGTAATATCTAATCGGTAATATTATAATGCGTTAGTATTATTCGTATCGGCGGTGCCCGTCGAGGCTATATACTATTTATGATTTTTAGCGTCGTGCCATATGCAGCCGGCACAACAAAACACTGCAATAATCATATAACCAAGGCGCATATTATTGAAACTATTGTACACGCGTATTTATTATTATAATGTAGACTCCCAGTGAAAATTAGGGAAAATCTCATTTCGCACGGTGTGGTGGTCGCAAATAATTTCAATATCTGTGTGTGTGTGTGTGTGTGCGTGTGCGTGTGTGTGTAAAATTATTACTGTAAACCGCGACCGCGACGATTGGACTTACGGCGTTGATGTCGACGATTTGCATTATGGCTTTTAACGCGACCTCGCATCTACACGTATATATAGTTTATATCTATATACTGTAATAATTTGCAACTGGGTCAATGGCGCCGCCGGAGCAAAAGGGTGTATATAGTAGTACACAATGGGTGCAGTTCGACCGGGGGCAAGTGGCGGATGAGCTTAAATGTGCGGAACATAAAACAACAACACTATATTATATAATATTATTATGTACACACGTTGATCGCGCGCGTTTGATTCTTGTTACCTATATATATATATATGTAAACGGATAAATTGTAATACTTTGGTCTGTGGACTGGTAAGAAAAAACGCTATAAGAAAGGGAGCAATAATAAAGTGCCAAGGCGAATGGTTCTTGACTGATTAAGCGTAAATGTGTACATGCCACATGGGCCGCGGGTCGACAGTGGACGGAGGAGGAGTAGCTCAGTAGCTGGCAGCTGCAGGACATACAATTTAAATGGAAACAACAACATCGCATTATATATATATATATATATATATAAGTAACAATATTCGATAAGCTGTTTCGAAATATTATTATTATTATTATTATTGCGCGCGCGAGCCGGCCGGGGGAAAAACAAAAAATAAAAATAAAAATAAACAAAAAAAAACTTACGGCGAGGGTAATAAATCCAATATAAACGTCGCGCAAAATATTCCCTCCGGGGCGTACGCCGAGGATAACATCGCCAACCGGGTCGGGTTTTAACCCCCGTACACCCGCCGGAGAGGGATGCTGCAGTCGCGTGCAATATTGGAAGATGGTATCGTCATGACGCGCGCATCACCGTCGGAGCCGGGCGAAACGCTGACGGAGAAATATGCTTAAGTTGGCTCTCGTATTATAATACAATATATAATATGTGTATAGACCTGTCTCGGATTTTCCCCTTTTATAGACGCGCGCACGTTTGTTGTATACGTTTATGCATACGTCCATGCGTATATTTATGTGAGCGGAAAAATGTGCTGCGATGGGGGATTGTGGGGGGGGGGAGGGAGCAAGAAAATGCGTGTAAGAAAATAACCCGCGGGGGCGTGTATTCAGGATTCGACTCCGTGCAGCCGGTTCCGGGCAACACTCGAGTTTACAACTGCTGCAACAATTATCATAATTATTTCGTCACATGAAAATTGGATATTATTCACAACTTATTTTGTTTATTTATTCACAATAATCAATTTGTTCACAAGTTAAATTATTCAGGATAATTTCTATTTTTTATTCACAACTAAAACTATTTAAAATAAAATATTATTCTTTATTCACAAAATAATTAGTTATTCATGCTTTTATATTTTATTCATCATTTTGATTTGTTTTTGCTCAACTCTGGCTACGTGTGTGCTTTTGCGGGTGATGCCATAGTTCGCACGTCGATGAGTAGCAAACGTCTTCTCACATGACATTACATTTTTATTGTAGACCGCCGTCAATGGCTCGTAATATACACGCACAATACTACAAATGAACGAGTTAAAAAGTTATAGTTAAGTTACGTGAAGAACTATTTATATATTTTTTTTTTTATGTACGTAACTTATAATATTATAACTGAACGAATTCAATTTCTTTCAATAACATGTGGCTATATTCATTGACTAATTAATCTTACAATCACGTTAATTTTTATCCTCTGGGAAATGATTAGGGATTATAATTGTTGAATAAGTGCTAAATATTTGTTGAAAATGCACTATTACTGGATTTCATTTGGAATCAAAATAAGTATATATTATAAATATCATAATATTATTATTAAGTAGAAAAAAAAATTCTAATGACTTGTAATTTTAACATGTTATAGAAAAAGTGAAGTAAATTTTTACTTTAAAACATGAATTGCATTGTTTGACATTTACATTCACTTTAATGAGTTAAAATTAATGAAGTTACCCAGCTTTACTTATTAATATTTATATATATATATATATTATATGAGGCAGAAAACCCAGTGACTCCTGTATAGTATTTTAAATAAATCAGTTTTTAACCTGTTTCACTTTACACTATTTACTTATTTGAACACCTATGTGACAATTATTAATAAAACATTTAACTGAATTAGGTTAAAGCGAATAAATAATACATTTATTATATGACTTGGTATTTCGTGGCCCTGTATCTACCGTATTTATGTATACAATTTATGTATTTATATTGGTATACACGACCTTTTCGCTTAATTTTTTCTTTTTCTTTTTTTACGCTGCTAGGAACAGTTATTTTTTTTTTTGTTATTTACGGGAATTCGAACGATAAAACTCGGTAAGGCTATAATATTTAAATCTTGAACCGTGCGTACCGGTCTACACACGCACCTTTATCATACCCGTACTGTCAAATCGTTTGCGCCCCGAGTGTCTGATATTATAATATATTCGTGAGAGACGTTAAATTGTTTTGTTCCGACCGTCGATTGGCTGCAGGACGACAGGAGTATATACAGTAAATGGGATTCATGGGGCTTGCTTTGCATTTTTTTTTTCGTCCTTTCCTTTTTTTTTTTTCTTTTCCCAAAAGACTACGGGTGGGGTTTTTTTTTTTTTAATATTATAGCAGCAGGTTAAGAGCATCGCCGTCGATTCACCGCCGTATTCGAGCAATAACCGTTCGAACACTAAGTAAATAGGTCACGTAAAACACAACGGTAAGCAGTCTGAAATATGAATCGAATTAACCAATAATGGGACAAAACATGGGGTTGAATTTAATGAATTGCCGGGAAATCCTCCCGGGACCAGCGCGCCGAGCACAGCAACAACAACGCAATTTCTGAGTTCGCCTGTTTTTGTTTATTATTATTATGTTTTTTTCTTTTAAGTTTTCTTATAAGTGCTCGTAAAACAGCGTTTTAATTTACACTTAATCGCGCATTAAAAAAATAATCGTTATTAAATGAGCGCGTATCACTGCAAAGTCGCGGAACGCTTTTACTAATTATAACTGCAGTACTATTGTACCGCGGTGGTTTTAATATTGCACACACCGATACACCGTCGTCGCGGTTGATACGAGGAATACAAAATCAGCTCAGGGAACCATACCTGGAAAATATTCTTAAAAGTAGATTTGTATTAGTATTAGTAAGAATTTATCAATCGTAGTGCACGGGGCTAACAATGTAATGTTTGTGCGCATATCGTAATGCCGTTTATATTGTCATTTCCGTTGTAATAATTATGAGTATATATATTTACAGTACAGTATCACGTTTTAATCGGCTTAAATATAGTTTCATGATTCTATATATTATAATAATATAGTTACATATAAGTTTAATACTATTATTAATTGTATAAAGCTCTCTCTGTCTCTCTCTTTCTCTCTCTCTCTCTCTCTCTCTCGTGAATTTATATAATAATAATAATATTTCCTTTTTGGCACATCCATGTATCCAGCAGTGCGTCGACGTTTAAGTACGCTCGCATCCATGACGACATTATAAACATACGTCGCATTCTGAAGACCTTAGACGGATCCAAAACGTCAGCACACTATAACATTATACTGCGAAAACGTCGGCAGGATAAATCCAAAAAAGGAGCTGTAAATATTGATATGGAGATTTGTCTTATCGCTGGTCGAAACGTCACGCCAGACGGTCACACTTGTCGAGTGAAAAGAACAGATGAGTAAAATGCATGGTTTCCCCAACAACGATTTGCAGGTCGCCACAGTACATTTATAGTAAAATCATTGATTCAATGATTATAAATATCGTGCAAATAATTCAATTAAATCAGAATCGATTGATACTATATAGTATTGTAGTATATATTAGCTTTCATCATCCGGCGTCGCCCGAGGTATAGTTTGCCAGTATTATGATAATATGAATGCAAATAACACCAAGTTCGAAGTTTTAATTAATCAAGATACGTTGTAGTACAGACATACAGTATAGTGGTTCTCTGCACCATAAACTGAAACTTCTGATCAAATTTCAGACTCATATCTTCAACGGTTTCGACTAGAGATATTTTTCCATTTAACCCCTTTTACCCCTTTTCACCCGCTTAGGGATTGGATTTTGAAAGATCATGTTATTTGTTATTATGGGTTTTTTTTTGTTTTTGTACATAATTTTGATTTAAATCGGTTTCGACCTTAGAGGGGACGAAAGCGGTCCGATTTTTTGACGTTTTGAACTAAAAAGATACATATCTTTTCGACTATACTGTTACAATGGGATGATTTGAATCTTGTAAACAAATACAAATTATTGGACAACTGTACTATAAACTATACGTTGAAATAGGCTTTTCTTTTTAATATAAAAATAACGTTTTAATTATAATTACATTGATTCATTTTAAAAACTTATCGAATTACGATTAACAGATTTATTTTCAATTGAAATGGAAATAATTGGTTTTCAGCATAGGGTTAAAAGGCATACAAATATTCATCTTTTTACACCATTGAAATCGACCCATATCGTAAGAAGTCTACATTTTTGGTTTAATATTCAATATAAAAAATCGTTTCACGAGTGTTGTGCTCACTGTGACATGTGCGATTTCCATGTACGAATATGATACGCTCTCTTATTCTTGTAACATTGACCATTAAATTGTCCAAGCTAAGAATAATGTGGTAGTATAATTACTTGTAGGTAAAAATAATATTATAATAATACATAGTTGTTTATTTTGTATCTATATATAATATCTGCTTTAAATTTTAACATATCCAATCGTTCTATAATACTTATTGTTTATTAATATTAGGTACTGTAATTAATACTTTTTAGTTATCTCCGACTGGCCAATTACTGCGACGGATGTTTATTTTGTGGTTTTTAAATTTCCATAATAAACAACTATATTTTTGGTGCATGAATTTGGAAATAGTATCACTTCGATTACTGAGATATCATATAATATTGGGTGTATTCGGTTATTATATATAAAACAAAAAAAAAAAAAAAACAACTTTTAAACCGTATGCGTACACGCAACAACAATGCCGTGAATTCAATACTGTGAATTATTTAAATCATGAAAACGGATTACGATATAATATTATATCTTATATTTAGATGTAACGCACGTATATGACGGTCATGTCAATGTTACGATGTTATAGCGTGTAAAAAACCATATAAGCCATATATAATATATAATGTACTCTTGTACTTAATATGCATTACAGTAAATTGACTGAAAAAGTTATAATGTAATTTACGGCGGTGTTGAAAGTAGTATGATGAACCGTTTTTTATTCGTGAGTGTTTACGCGTAATTTTATTCTGAATTTATTAAACTTTCGGAAAGTCGTGTTTGCACATTGCACGTTTCTATTAGCGTAATTCATGATGCTCGTAATTTCCTTATTTTAATATGTCTATTTGTTATATACACATTTTATACCGCTGTCTATTGAATCTCGTATATATTATTATATTATATAATCCGCACATTTCCGCGTGCGCATTGCCAACCGTATGTGTGACTATAATATAATAATATATATTATTGTAAACCGTACATACACACATTTCAGGATTATTCGCATGTGTACATTTATATATATACACATGCATAATACCTACGCGTTCCTTTGCCGTTCATAAAATTTTCATCGTGTCAAAATATATATTCCAAACCGCATCTTATTTTCCATTACTCGCCTCTCTCGCACCACTCGTAACATTAGAATAGTGACTCGAACACGCATATTTCCATTATCTATTATTGCTCTACGCGCGTATTTCACTCTGTGTGCACATTTTTTTCATTTCATATTATTATTATTATTATTATTTTTTTTTTCCTTCGTCGTCATCGTCGTCGTCACGCACATGATATACATGAATACATCTTATCTGCTATCGCACTTATATGCGCGTTCTATACAATAATAATACAATATGGCGTTCGACAATATAACGCGTATTATAATTCTGACTGGCGAATCGCCCTTCGGGTATTGATAATAATTTTTCCACGACTCGAGTTATATTATATTATATTGTTATAATGTTATATGATATGTAATCATACGACTGCATATGAGTTGCGACCCTAAACACGAACATATACATTGCGGCAACCGAATCGCGTCCATGGATTTTCACCGCTTGTTCCGAGTTGTGTCCGAAAGAATAATTGTTATTCTATGTCTAGGTACTTATATAATATGTATATAATGATAAACTCGTAAATTTACCCAAATATCGAACAATCTATGCACTCAGCTGTTGCAGATATTTTTTTCTAAAGTTGTACGCAAAGGCGTATACATTTCACCTAGAATATTAAATCTGGATGATAAATTCGAAGATTTGGTCCCTCAACATATAAATAAGCAAATATGAAATAAGAAAATGTTTGAAATTATTTTCGAAGCTCAAATTTAACAAATAAACAAACAAACAAAGGATGTAGACAAAGATTTTTTAAAAATATTATGAATCAGTTAGAAAAAAAAAAATACAACACGTCTTGAGTTGATTTAAAAATTTAACCATCTTATAAAATCAATAAATTAATACGTCATTTTAACATACAAATTGTAACCACAGTACCACACCATTTATATATTACAATTATTTCATTTTAGAACGATAAATAATTTATAATATTATATAATTAAAACCTTTTACCACGACATTTGTATAAATTTATATAAATGACAGTCCTCAGTCTATAAAAGTAGGGAAAAAAATATGTACGTAGGTATACATTTTTAACCAGGACGCAACTCGTACATGTCATGAGAAAACCGCGGACGCAACTCGGATGTATCATAACTCATAACAAAACCACAGGCACAACTCGGACAAAATAATATTATTTATGGACGCAATTCGAATACACTGAATTATGAACACATGTTATATTATACAGACACCGGTAAAGTACGCAACGGTGTACAATGTCAATATAATTATGATAATATATTATAATTAGGGCTCGGAAATTATACAAAGTGCATAATAATTGGTGTACTTATAACAAATACTCCAAACCAATACTTTGGTTTTTTTTTTAAGTTTTTTTTTTTTTTTGTTTCTTTTTTCGATATTTTTCATTTTAAGAGCATTTTTGGTCACATTGTCAATTTAAATTCATATTTTTGCACATTATAGGAGTTTATAACTAAATAGTTTATTAACTAATTATTTGATATATTTTCTAAATTTTATTTAATTGTGCACTCGATGTTTATAGTTCCACTACAGTATCAACTATGAAGTCAATTTTTTCAAATTTCGGTTTGATCTTTTTTTTCTAAATTATAAATTAATCATCTACCTAATATAACAATAAATGTAATAAAAACAATGTTTTCAAAAAATAAGGGAATTTTTAACTATTTTATAGTGTTATTTATCAATGGTCCTTAGGGCATCATTACATCCGAACTCTAGTTATATTATGTGATGTGCACAATATTTATTTTCCGAAAAATGTATTTACTATGCTGTTATATAAATTAATTAATACCCGCATTCCTCATGTCATTATTACGTACATGTCTCGTGTAAGGGAAGTTTTCCTGCAGCCGTCATGTCGACCGATAGATTCCTAATAAAAATCACAAACAATCGTAACCACTATTACAACAAAGTTTCGAGGTAAAACCACGAGGCATCAACTTGAAAAGTGCGTTTACATTTTATCTCTGATCAATATAGTATAATACATTAAAAATTATTCAAAACAAACATAAATAATTATATTATAATTATAATTATTATAAGTTCATGATTATATGGTTTTAGATGAGCGTAAAAATCTAAGTACAAACATTAGATTTGGTATAAAAATTTAACTATATTTTACACGCTGTAGGTCAAAAAGATCAATACTGAGAAAAAAAAAATATTTATATTAATAATTTTTGTAGACATGACATGACATGGCTATCGCAATACCGATTATAGATCAGTGGAATGCTTTAAGTATTTCAATTCAAAATGATTGCCACTTAAGAACAATTATACGAAATTAATGATTATAAAACAAAACCTGGTTTAATTTTATCTTTTTTAAAATATTATAACAAGAATAGGTATACTTGGTATTTTATCAGATGACGTTTACGAATTCAGTTGACAGAATGCTGCACAGTTTTCAAACCAAGTATTGCTATTTGGAAAAATTAACGATGGCGTAACGTCATTTGCAGTACGAATAAATTGCAAATTAAAAGTTTGAGTTTGTTAGATTACAAAACATTGCAAAACAATTTAAGATTTGGTGTGTAAATATTCAAAGTGTTTGTGATAGTATGGCATAAACGATATTTCAATATTTCATTGTATATACATTATAGCACGAATCATAATCGTATGAATATGATTTTAAATATTGTAAGCATTCATTTTATATTATTCATGAATGTAATAAATATTATATCAATTTAAAGTTGGTTTACACAGTCTACCAGTGCAGTTTATCTACGCTGTACTAGTGAGCATGCTGTAGAATAATTATCATGCAAAATGTAGTATTTATTATGTCTAATATACACACACGTATGGATACTATATACGACTGTGTCATAACACAATAAAACAACCAACCAAACAAAGTTACGTAAAACACATTCCGGAGTAACTGCAGCAACAAACCGAGATCCGCAGTCGTACGTACATATGGTTCGTAGTTTTAATTCATGAAATTGTTCGGAACTTCATTTTGGCTCACCACCACCACTGCTATGAGTATCACGATGGCGCACTCCCAACTCTGTTGCATTATTATTATTCGTACATTAATAATAATATCCGAGACTATAAAAAAAAGCTGCAGTATCATACCTCTACATAGTACAC
The DNA here is from genome assembly GCA_025469195.1 of Chaitophorus viminalis. Classification (NCBI taxonomy): domain Eukaryota; kingdom Metazoa; phylum Arthropoda; class Insecta; order Hemiptera; family Aphididae; genus Chaitophorus; species Chaitophorus viminalis. The sequence continues at coordinate 119,223 of JAIPRK010000725.1, read as the reverse complement.
TCTTACATACCGTATAATGCAGTTAACAACACAGAAAACATTTAAAGTTAAGTATTCGATGGTTATTTGGCTGTGAAAAACGGTGCTGGAAAAAAAAACATAATTTATGGCGAACAAATACATAATATTGTGGTACACAATGCTCGTGTTATATTTTATATCATCCAAGTTTTGTCATTTTCTTAGGAAACCGTCAAATATTATGATATTACGGATTAATGCATCATCCACAGAAAGTTATATTCATTGCACACTACAGATACGAATATTATATTATGATTGTGGAAAATGGTTTGTCACAACAATTATGCATCATGGAACGAAAATAATCAGAAGGATATTGTATAATATACGTCGAATGGACTTTTACCTAAAATGAATCCGTTTGCGACGTTCTTGAGTTAGGAGTTTGTAAATTGTTTAAAATGTGACAATCATTTCCAGTGAAAAATCACATAGTACAATTAATAAAATTCTCAACGAATTAAATAAACGCACCCCAAAACAAGTTGTTGAGAGATAATACCGATGCCTATGTAACTAACAGATTATTATGTAGTATTTATATGGAATAGACTTCTTTGACAAATTGCAATTGAGTGGGCGAATATATTTTTAATTCTGGTGAACAGATTGCTATTTTGAAAATGAATTTACCAAAGTCAAAAGTGTATATGTACTCCGGTACTCGTCATATATATAATACAACGATTTCAGGTACTCTTCCTATCAATGCGTGACAACATGTTGACGAGTAATGATGCAACGTGCTTTATGTATAACGTTTACCACTGTTAGATTGATGGTAAAAATCCCGAAATGATGGAGGAACACGCATAAAAATCGTACGGCTTTTTCGGAAACCAAAATATTGTCGAAAATATTAGTTTTACGCATATTATTGTTGTGTTCATATATTGACCATAGATATTGCAGGACGGTCGTATGAGCAGTGCTTGTCCGTGATCTCTTCGAGCCTGATGTGTATTACTTTTTTAACCACTTTAAAACCGAAAACAATAAAAAGCTTGAAATGGAATATCAATGGATTTCCTACAAACGTTTGCATAAAGAAAATATGTTTGTTCTTAGATAAAAAAAAAAAACAAAAAAAAACATACGATAAACTCTCTAATCCCAAAAGAGTGTTCACATTATTTACATATTACAAATTACACATGACTGTATAAGATTTTCAGCTCGCTAGATTCTCGGTCCAAGTAAAATAAACTTTTTTCCAAGCATTTTGTTTATGTTAAACGAATAATAGAATAATAATAATAATAATACATGGTATACCTACCACGTAAAGTATATTATAATAATAGAGTTGTCGGCAATTTTTATTTCCGTCGTAACGACGCGGACGCAGTTATACCGCAGTCCTGGTAAATACATAAAAATCCGAACATTAATTATTATTATTACAATCTCAAATGATAATATAGTAATGTGTCGTAAATACGATAGGGTATGCGTGACCTATTTGATGCCGTAAAACATTTATTTACTTATGTACGCATTGTGTACGGGACACGGAACAGTCGTTTATTTTGATAAATTATTCACGAGTACTACGGGTATATTTATTATATATTGTTGTACATATACCTATACGAATGTACGCGTAGAACGGGCTGCATTTTTCGGGTCGCTAAATCTATTGTATTATTATTCCTACTATTTTCGGTCGGAAATAATACGCGAGTGTGCGGTTCAAATGAATTATTTCAATATCGACAATGTTTGGCAGTCAGTCGAGAATATGTCAATTTTCCTATGCATCTACTAGAGCGGTTCGGCCTGAAAACAAAAATAATATTATATTAGTGAATTTAGATACTCCATCATGTCCTCGTAAAAACCGATCGACTCGGCTACTACTACGTCACAAGAGAACGTAGGTTTAAATGTTTTTTTTTTTTTTTTTTTGTCACATTCGTAATGTTAGGCTACGATAATACGATAACCTACATACAATAGGTATGGTGTAGGATAATTTCACGAAACGAATATATTATTTATACTTGTCGGAATAATTGACTGCATTCCCGAGCAATATTCTCGCAATCGTTACGTTGCCACCTACGTAGATGGTTAAAATTAAATGCGATTGCATAGGTAGAATGATAATTTATAAATATAATTTCATATTATATGCAACGCGTCTAAATATACACTATAGCCCTACAAATAATTCGTGTCCG
>JAIPRK010000725.1:43003-116916 GCA_025469195.1 Chaitophorus viminalis | reverse complement strand
GCCACCTACGTAGATGGTTAAAATTAAATGCGATTGCATAGGTAGAATGATAATTTATAAATATAATTTCATATTATATGCAACGCGTCTAAATATACACTATAGCCCTACAAATAATTCGTGTCCGAAAACATAACATTCACTTCGTCCGCATTCAACGAAAATCTAATTACATTTTTATCCGTCGGAATAATACGTAGGTAATCAATAATAGTAATAATTATATATAAAATGTACTATTTTTCAAGTGTGGTGCGGTGTTACTCGGAAACTTCCAGTGGTGGTCTCACCTGCTCGGCCTGCATCGATCGCCAAATACGATTAATATTTCACCACGTAAACATTATAATATTATTATCGTGCTCTACTCGCACAACGGGATTATAATATTATTCTCATGTCGATATCGCGCGGGTACATACGATTCGCCGATACCGTTATTATAATGCTGAGAAAATTTACGCAGAAACAAATTGAATTTACCATTTTTGTTTTTCCTCCCAAATGATTTGTTGGCCGCGGACATCGTTATTGCGAGCGAATTTTACGCTGAGCAACGTCGTTTATTGGAAATTTTCCATTTTTAGGTCCAGTGCTAGGAAAAATCGAGAGAATATAATAATTACCGGAACGACATTATATTATACGTTTTACGCTTTATTGTAATCAGGGCTGCGATTTTGATACACTTAGGATTGTTATTTGTTTCCGAAATGATTTTGTGTGTAGTATCGTATCGTCATAAATTTGTTTCACGTATGGGTAAGTACTTTTGAATGAGAACATGTAATTTTTGTATTTTTTTATAGTCTCTGTTAATGTTTGATTTTAAAGTCAATTTTTTTTTGTTTACAAAATGTTTTTAGAGTATTTTGAATTTTTTTTTTTTATTTGGTTTAAATTTAAAATTTTATTTAAAGATATTTAAACTGCGCTTATATATGATTTTTATACATTTTTATAATAAACTAATAACTACAAATAATTCGTTATCCTGTTATATTATACTATTAAGATATACTCGTATAAATATTATGGGTTAATAATGCTACAATGATCACATTTTTTTTATATAATTTTAATGAAATATTTTTTACACCAAAATTACTATTTAAAAAAAGCGTGCATTCTTTAGCATTTTAAGGGAATCAAAATATTTTTTGGGCATTTTCTACGATCTTAAAGGTCATTGAATTTCCGGCCTTAATTATTATACTAGCTTTTTGGGTCATGCAGTATAGGGACGGATTCGCCGTACGTTAGTCGCTCCACGTAATAGTGAGCCGGGTCTTATCTTCCGTCAGAGAATCTTCAACACGATCGTACGTAAACCGTATATTATGGCATATTTCGTAGTATAACTTGTCGAGAAATATAATATACTATATACTTCCTTCAAATACTAACGGATCTTGCCACGGTGCGATTTTTTTTCTCGACGCCGGAAGTAGCTATATATCACCTATGCTGCGAAACGGAAATATTGGTCATGTAGGTACGTCAGTTATACGAAACAGATCGTATTAGAAAGGCAAACAATACTACGAATCACGCGATATTATACGGAAAACTACGCAAAAGGAACTTTAAAAATTATCTCTATCGAAAATGTGCATGTTGAAGTTAGAAGAAGTGTATCATATATTTGATAAATATTGAGTATAATTATTTTGCTGTTAATGCGTTAATTTTCTTGTAGTAACAACGAAATATTATTAAATATTTAAACAGTTATTATTAAAAATTATTATGAACTGAACATGTCCTTGCCCAGAGTATTATATTATATAATAATATGGCTAATTATCAATGGCCTGTTTTGATTCAAATCATTATGATCAGGTAAATTATTGAATGCACATTTTAACACGCGTATAATTACAAAACAACACAATATTTCTTTATTTCGGTATTTTTGGTTAGACTGTCATCACAGTAACAGGAAAATGGTTCTCGGTCAACTCGGTAGTCAATAGTGTGGAATACTCTGAAATCTGAAACGCTTTTCACGCGTATGATCCCGATAATTTTTGACGCAGAATGTGATTTTTATCCCCTATCGTTTCGCGTTGAACTTTACCAGTCGATGATCCGAAACGAAACTATAATATATTTTATATTAACTGTAATATTTTAAATATGAAACTAATCACGAGCACCGTACCTGTATAGAATTGTATATAATTATTCGTCATACGCAAATTTACTTTCGAGATAAATGAGAGCACCTATGTGAACGGTACTTGATATACAATTATTTCCATCGTGACGCATTGAAGACGGCCGTTTGCGTCTCATTATTACAATATTGTGAAAACGAACAAATATTTTATTCAGAGATCGGACGTTTAAAAACTTCAACGTTACGGTGGCGTACAGTATATACACGATAAGGCTATGCAACAATATTTCTTATACGGCGGTGTACGTTTAAAGAAAGACGTATTTTCGTCTGCAGATTATATTATGCATATATTTATAAAAGTACCTAAATATAATCCACCTTGTTATTGTTATACTTGGATCAGCGGGGAATAATATTTCATTTCCAGAGCATAAACCGAAAATATAATATGCAATCAACTGGTATTTATCCGCCGAGTAGTCAAGTCGTTTTCCCCCAAAAATAAACAAACTTGACATTGGAAAATAAGTGGCTTTTCTGCAGAATTTACGAAATGACAAACAAAATGTATTATGATTTTTTTATATTTGTATTACAATATATATATATATATATATATATATATATATATGGGTAGTTTGACAGACGTCAACTAGACGCTTTTACCATGCAACGATACGATGAGAGTATACATTTTGAACCCGAGTACTTTTTAATTAAAATTAAAATTATGGAATATAACCGCAGTAATACGAAATCATGTATTTCATTTTAATGAAACGCAAGACGGAACTACAACAATACAACAATATTACATTACAGCAATAACGAGTACATATACAAGAATGACTCTCTACATTTGTTATAGTCCAGACGTATTTCGGGTTACCGTATCGTTGCGACTTCACCGGGTATTTTTTGGACATTTTTCCAGGACGTGATTAAACTATTACGCCGCATTCTATGTATGTGAATCAGATTAGTCCGGTGCGATGCGACGACCGAAATAATAACGTTTCTATGAAAGTATGAAAATATCGTCGGCAACGTATCGCCGCGTGTGCGAACGATCCGATTCGCAAGTTATCTGGCACTTGCCAGACGATTTGAAAGAATAAATCATCTAGGTTCGGACACCACGCGCGTTACTAGAAAATATTTCGTGTTTTACAATAAAATTATACCTGATCAACTTTATTTGAAATGCGGACAATGGAGAATTTTTGATACAAAGAGTTCAAAAAGAAACGTATAGTGCTCTGGATGTTAGAACAAGTTTGGTAAGGTTCGTTATAAACCAATTGATCATTGTATAAATGGATAAGAAATTGTTATTGTATTTATTTTATAACTTTTGCACATTATAGGTACCTAAGTGTGATAGGTTAGAATCAACTTTGTTGAGTATAAATTGATGAAAACAATAAAAGACAACGCACCGCTGACCCGTGCAGGTCCGCAAACTCGCACTCGTATTTTCCACGAGCGCTGGCGACGAAAAACGTCCTATAAGTAAGTACGATTTGAATATTCTTTGGGCACGATTTCGGAATCACCTGAATCACGTAATTTATGGGACATTGCGAAACAGCCAACGCTGGAACCGGATAATATTCTTCTCATCTTCTGTGTACATATACGACCGGAATAAAATTTGAAAAAAAATATTAAATAATCAAAAAATGTTCGTGGTCATCGTTTGTCGTGTTGATTTTTGGACGTATACCCAAGTACGGGCATTAAGCGTTTAATCTCTGACCGGTGGGCGGGTGTGCAGCGGTACGACGAGGAACGAGCACGCATGTATAGAATTGGTTTATCCGTCGGATGTGACACGTAAAACCGCATTATGCTCGCGAAATCAAATCATCAAACATACCCCGTGTAAACACGACGTTTGGCGCTAATTAATTAAACAACTCGTATTTCGGGGTAGTGCCGCGGTTTGTTCTATATAAATGAACACTATTCATATACATATATACACACACAGAGACACACGCACGCACATGCACGCACACGCTTATACCCATATCATATTATATAACATGACCGCGGTATCGTCGTTTACCGCACGATTCATATAATATACATTATTATAACATGTTGAACGGCCAATGCGTATATATGTATAAGTACTGTAAATTATATTATATACAAATATAGGTACACGCTTATAAATGGATGAGGGGTCGGTGAAGGGGACACCTCGGAGCTGTTTTCGTCGGTTCGCGTTGATTGGCAGCACATCGCGCACGGCTGCTGGAACATATATTATACAGTATACACCTGCTTGTGTTAAAGTTCCTCTGTATTCCAACCCCAAATCATATCATTTCGCATATATTATTATATATTATATATATATATATATATGTACGCTGCACAAGATCATCGTGTCTGGCACGTCACAATCGCCACCATGTGCGCACCCCCCCCCCTCCGGGCGATTATTATATGTACCGCGGATGCTCAACAAACTTTAGATGATATAATTATATAATAATATATACAAACGAAACAATAGATATGGCTACGATACCGCAGTGTAAATCATTATGTATTATTACGTAAGGAAGCGAGGTGTATATAGATAATATTAAAAGCCAATTTATACTCATTGTTAGCTGCAGGTTCCTGTTCGGTACCGTATAATGTGGAAAAACACTTATAGCATGCTATACCACTGCAGTACCGCCAGTATCAATAGCTAGTTGTTCGGGTGTAAAACGACTTTTATTGAGTGGTAGAGTGTGAAATCTGTAAGATTTTATTCGGTAAAACTTTTGCGCAGTACTCGTCGTCGTGGTCACCACGAGAAGAACCGAATATATCTTTTACAACAGGTCTTACACCTATACCAGTGTTATTAAGGAACGCGTTCCTAAAGGAACGATTCCTGGAATTGATTCCTTTTTTGAGGAACGAATGAATTAATTCCTTATTTTTAGGTATAGGAACGTAAATATTATAATTCTTTTGTTCTTCTTGGAAATATTTTAACAAAAGTTTGGGAGAAAAATTTCGTTTACTAATCATGTTTTTAATCTATATAATAGATGAGCCTACCAATTTCTTATTCACATATGAGTATATGACTATGAGTATATCACATATGACTTAGTGGTCTGATTAGTGTCTAGGTATTAATGATAATAATTGATAAGTCATTAATCATTTCATCACAGAATAAATTAAAATATGTGATCGATTCTTAATTGATTAAACGTCGTATTAGAGTAATAAGCGTCATTGATAAGAAGAAGTTGGATGTCTAGTTATTTTATATATCTGTGTGTGACACCAACACCACTAGGAACCAGATACTTTTTTAGAGGAACGAAAAAAAGAACGAATTCCTTTCTTATAGGAACGAGGAATTGAACAAATTCCTATTTATACTAGAGGAACGAGGAATTGAACGAATTCCTAAATAAAAGGAATTTCAACAATACTAACCTATACTAGTTCTCAGTCGGAGAATTGATCCACCGAAAATGTCTGTTTTATGCGTTTTATTTATTGATTAATCACAAATTTTAACCCGGTGCTACATTTGAATTCATGTATAATCATAATACTGTCGGAATAAATGGCGGGCAACGCCGCCGGCCGGGTAACGAAAGCTAGTATTATATTATATATTATAGAGAACACGCGATATTTAAGAGCCGATTTTTATTGTCATCATAACTTCCTCCGAACGTATTTATATAATGTATACACGTATACACGCATTTATGTACACACACTCGCATGATATTGGTGCACATCCCTCGTTCATGCGCTGCTTCACACCCCTTTGCGCGGATGAATTATTGTCGACGATAATATATTATATTGTATATATATATATGTATATTATATACATAATATAATACTTCTTATAAGATGTCTGTATACTTATAAGACGACGGCGACGACTGCGTTACATACGTGCGTACATAATGCTATTAAGTGTATTATATAAACGCGTATTACAAACTCGTGCGGACGGCCGATCGGGAAATATTATTATATTGTATATTATTTTCGGGCGAAATACCGTACATCCGATTAATAGCGCACGCCGTACGCGGCATCCGGTCGGTCGGTCTTCGCTGCGTTCGGTCCTCGTAGGGCTAAAAGGAGTGGTGACGCGGGGAGTACGCTGTATATGATATTACGCGATAAACAGAAGACGCAGTTGATATTGTGCGTGTATGTGTCTCGGGTGGGCACGATTCGCACCGGAAGACTTACGACTGTGAGGCGCGTTGAAATATTTTCACCAAAGTCTTTGCCTCCGGTATTTCTTCGTTTGCGCACATTATTGTTACTATTATCGTCGTATATGATATTATGTATATGTGTGTGTGTGTGTGTGTAGGTGTGTGTACGCGTATTTATATATTATAATTTATGACGCACGAATGCGCGGGATCAATAGTGAATATAGAAATGCACGGGAGAACGCTCGCGAAATGTGTGCACATAATATTTATTTTTACGTATATACATATATAAATGTATATTATTCGGATGAGATATGTGTTATAACAATATAATATGTATGCCGTACGTTCGGTTCTTTTACGTATAGTATATGATATTATATTTCGTTTTGTTTTACCGTACATAGTGTTTTAAATATTCATAAACCGTCTGCCGACGCGTCGCTGAAGTCATCACCCGCGTGTATTATGAATGCCGAATTATTTTTATTATATTGGTGCGTAACACCACGACATATCCGCTACCGCATTATTCCGTTGGTTATAATATTTATAACTTTATTAAACATAAATACCGGCTAACAGTATTATTGTATAACCATTCGAGTCACAAAACGACTGCGAACGCGCATCCAAGAATTTCACTAAAACCGTCACGTTTATAATAACCGCCGCCGCTCATCGCGTGTGAATCGGTTTTCGTATTTTTTTCAAAAAGGAAACCGTTTTGATGTTATCACTTCGTCCCCTCTCCGATAATGTGTTTTTCTATATATTTTCGAATTCATTTTAATTTCGTTTACTACATTGTGGACTTTAAAAAATGATTTTAGAATTTTCGGACAGAATAAATCGTCCATTAGTTTCTCTGAACCCTTAAAGAATATATATATATATATATATACATACAACCTAGATTTGTTGGACAGAAAGCTTTCAAGATTTATTAAAGGCTTTAGACGTTGTTTTGTTTTTTAAGCCGCGGCGGTAGTTTAAATCCAAATATCTGGAATACTTTTAGTTTAAGTACCTATCTAGAGTAAATATAGTTCTAGAATGATTGATTACAATAATGCGATGGAGCTATATATTATATTATGATGAATACTATACGGTTTATTGTTTTATATCCTGAACGAAGTGATTTTTTTTGTTTTTCGTTCGTATCACTTATATAATAAAAGTACGTGATGTATGGGTTTCATCATTAAATTAATTACACGTGGTTTGATACAACAAAAGTACTAATAGAAATAATTAGACTATTATTTAATTATATAATATATTTAGCACTTGAATTTTTGAATATTTTAAAAAACGTAGAGGTAATAATATTGTTTTGACAAATAGTATTACAAGCGGATAAAAGATAAACCGTGTCATTGAAACAACGGTCAGGTTGTACATTTTAGCTATCCATAACTATTGGATTAGTGTGTTACTGTATAATTTTTACTCCTCAACTACATTTAATATCCTTCAATTATCTGCAACATAGTTCCTAAATTCAGGTACTTGCATATTGCAAATTCTTTCCCCTCTTTCAGTTTTTTAGTTGATAACTTACTAGAACCTTGCATTTACAATGTCCGTACCTTAATATTTTTTTTCTATTCCAAGCTAAAATCATTTTTCTAACTATTTCTACGAACTGTACTCATTTGTATACAGGGCCGGATTGGGACCCAGAAACTTACCGAGCACAATAATTTTACCGGCCCCTCCCCCCCCCAAAACTCATTCAACATCCCACCATTTTTTTTTAATCGCATAAGATAAAGCTTTTATTGAGTGGGGAGCAGTAGGATGTTAAATAACAACAATATAATACCAACACAATAATATATTTTTTAATTCATCACTTATTTTGTAATTAAATTTATAATGTCATCGTTTTTAATATTTAACAAAATATCTTTTTCAACGTTCATTAATAAAAATGTATCCAATTTTTCTTGACTTAACGTATTTCGCAATCGATTTAAAACGTATTTCAGTTTTGAAAATGTTGTTTCACATTTTACTTGTGTACACGATAGTGTTAAAATACATTTGTAGGCCATAAATAAAGAAGAATAAGCCATAGTATGTAAATTGTATGTTTTTAAAACATTATAAGAGCAAACTATACAATCTTGACAGGCAATCTTATTTTTAATTTCAATTTTTTTTATCAAGTCTTCGTCTTCCTCGGAATCAGATTCTATAATTACATTAACTTCTCTTTCGTTAGCGTCCTGGTTATTAATATTATTGATATGCTTGATCCTTGGTCATTTTCCAGCAAAATCAAAAAGTTCATCAGCCAAAGTTCCAACCGTGATGTCTTCATCAAAATTTTTCAAAATATCGACCTGGGAGTATATTCTTGAATCGAAGTGTGATATTCTTTAATTATAACATAAAAATTGAAATGATAGTTTTTTGATATTCTTGAATGAATTATTGATAATTAATTTTGGAATTAAAACAATAAATTATCCCTACCAATTTCACTGGTGATACTGATTATCACTTGTATTATTTGAGTAGTATACTTGTAGATGTTATTATTTTCTATTCTACCACATATTTTCTTGGTCGTTATTGACTTTTTATTGTAATTTATCGTAATCTCGTTACCTACTCGTAATTTTTTTTTAACTTTTTGTAACTGATACAAACATCTACATAAGTATGGATGAGTTTTACATAGCTGCATTAGAAAACTTAGAACGGCAAGAAAAATACTGTTAATTACCGAAAACTTAGTCATATATATAGCAGTTATATTATTAGTCATAATATTTAGGTATATTAAATTTGAAGATGATCATAATTTTTAATATCTTTAAATCCTGAAGGTTCTAAAATCGACATTGATTTGAATACCTTTCCATGTTCCGAAAATCGTTGTTTAAGACTATTAACTGCTTGGTTATATATAACATTATACACATTTACACATATCTAAATTTTGCATTTTGTATTGGGTCGTCGGCAATTTTTTTTCCAGCCATGGTTTTCTTTATAGAAATCCTTGACTGTGAAAAGCCCATAGGTATGCAGTAGTCTCATTCACGACTTAAAAATAGTTCATTAGCCCAACAAACAAATTGATCTGATGCACTTATAACATGTTCAAAGTTTCTCGACTGATTTTCAAGAGTATTGATTGTGTGTTTCACCATTTTGTATGCTCTGAGAATATCCATACCATTTGCTTGTAGATATAATGATAATGTAGTTGTAGATTCAAACATTTGAAGATAAATTTGACTCATCACTATGGTTTCATATTTTAGGAGAGCATCTATATATGTTTTAGTTTTAAATCTTACATCCGGAACAAATGTATCCCTAATATAAATTTCATGTTAAGTCTGAATAATATCTACAAATAGAGAATCTTTAGGATTATTATATGAACCAAATATTTTACTAACACACCGGTCTTTAGCCCACCATCTTGTTTCGCCAATCACTAGTATAAATTTAAACTTACTCGTTGTATCCCACTTATTCATTAATATATCATAGCTAACGTGGCATCGTATTATTATTTATGTTAAAAAATAGTTTTAATATTAGCTAGATATTTTAGTAAGCGGCCCATGTATCTTAATAATCTTGCGGCCCACCGCGCTTAGCGCGGTAGCTCGCCGGCCCAATCTAGGCCTGTTTGTATAACAGGGATCATACCCTTAAATATAATAATAATAAATAAATAAATGAATAATTAAGTATGAATATTTTAAACTTTATCTTATTATTGCCGATATTTAAAGCGAAAACAGATTTATAAACAAATTATTAAATATACTGATACTTATAGTACATAATATTATATCGCTATCGAGTACCTAGCTAGTACGTGTAATAATGTTTTAAAAACGTAAAACGGTTGAATTCTTTATTTCGTATCATAATTATAGAACTGATCGAAAATAGTATATACACAATATTATATGAATATTTTTCTTGCGTCACTAATTTTTAAGACCTAGTGTAAGTATGATCACTACGTATAGTCATTCTGCAGTTAAAATTTTAAGTAAAAGGAAACAAGAAATGAACATTTATAGAAACCCAAAATTCGGTTTTGACATTGAAATCCTTTGAGATTTATCAAAGGCTTTACAGTAAGTTATTATTTGTTTTGAAAATCGCAGTGGCAGTTAATTAAAATCTTACAGTTCCAAGAATTTTTACACACAATAAGAACATTAACTATTTAATGTAATGGAAAAAAAATATATAAATAAGATTCAATTATTTTTTTGTCTACTAAAACTTACTTAACTGAAGTTACATCTAAAGTAGAAGAAATTTATTTTTTCTTACCTTTATGCCATCTACGATGTATAGGAATATGCCAAGATAATGAGTACGATTTTTTTAGGATCTTGTAAAGCTTTTGAAAAATTTGTATGGAAATTTTTTTTTCAGATACATCCATGTTTTCAGTGATGTACTGAAATTTTGGACACACTGCTGTTCCAGCCTCAAATGTATGATCACATGACGAAAAAAAATTAAATTAAATATTATTCTATCAATTTACGAGAGATTTTAAAAAAAATATAGTTTAATACATAAGCTTTAAATAAATCTAAATATGTCTATTATTATTTTAGCTTCAGTTATCTTAAAATTAGACTGCTTTTATGATTAATGTATAAGATTTCATCTTCGGCGAATTTTGAAAATTGTTTGACTTCATTATTTGTATGAATTCAAAATACATCAAGTCTTATTTAAAAATTTGTATACGATCATTAAAAATTTAAAAAATACTACATGAAACTGAACTCTACACAAAACCATTTTTAGAAAACCATGGTTATTGTCGTTCATTTATCATTTTAGAACACTCTTAAGTTGAAAGACAACTTCCACAATGAAACTTTCATCCATTTCAACTACGTGGCTACTTACAAACAATACATATGCGCATACATTTTAGATTTTATCGTTTGCTATTACCAGTGAAATTCGTAGCAATTTATTGCACTATAACTATATATAAATATTATACAACATACAAGGGGACCGAAATTGTATTCAATTTACTGGTAAAAACTGTTTGTGGTTATAGAAAATCCAAAAGCTCATCGAACAATACTAACAGTGAAGCTGATATAAATTTGTGAACATGTTATTTGAAAGTGCTAAACAAAAGCAATTAATTAATATCGAACAAAAAGAAATTGTAATATTAAAAAGGAAGAAAGAAAAAAGTAGATTACCAAGTATTGATGCCTACGAATATAATTGAATTGAAAAATCTGAAATTGGATTTAATTTAATTTTTTTTTAAATAAATCCATTATAGCCATTTTATAAATTTAATGTTTTAAAAATTTTGATGTGTGATATTGTCATTTGTAATTAATCATTAATTTTTAAACAATTAAAGGTTGGTAAAATTAAAAAAAAATTTCTTGTGGTGACAGTCGTATCTTCTAATGGTTGATATTACGGTTTTATTTTCCAAGACCGTGGCTATGCTGTTTATTGGAATTTTTGTTGATTTCAAAAAATTATATAAAATTAACTTATAATCATAAGTAATATTTTCCAACAACATTTTATCTTAAAAAATTAGTTATGAGATGGCTATATTGGATTTTAAAATAAATAATTAAATCAAATTTAAAATGTTTGACTTTCAGGGTGAAAAATATAATTGTTCAAATTTTATACTATACGTGTAATAAATTATAAACACTTGCTATAATTTACATATAAAAAAAAAAGAAAAAATATTTTTTAGAATAAAAGTTATTGCATTTGTCAGAGCTTGGTAGAACACCCTGTTTATTATAAGATACATTTATAATACTCTCGTTGGTCGTAGTCTGCTAACTTTGTATTGCCAACTTCATTCAGATCGATTTTCGTATTTATAATTGAATGGGAGTTAAATATTTGCTCTATAATACTTGACACAAACTTCTAAAATGCCCTCGTTCTACTGAATTTGTTCAAACTATTCGGACGTGAGAGATAAACGTGTCCAGTTTTTATTCATTTATTTATTTTTAATTATAAAGTATAGATGGTAATGTACAATCTAAATTTTCTTATTGAAATATGTGCATTAATTATTATAATAATTATAATCTCGATGGGCATAATATTGTTCAGGTATAACCGTAATAATCATAATTCTTAAAGACATTAAGTTGTAGGATTTGGTTTTTTGTTTTTTTCTTCGTGTTATTAACTACTTATTTAAAATGCAATTGGTTGCGTAAACTATTAATCAAATGAAAACATAATGGAGATGAGTAGCTGTTTCAACGTTTTGTTTGCTTTAAAAGATGAGCAGCAGATTATTTAATTTTAAAGATTTTCAATTAACTCGGAAGTTAAGATGACATGAAATATATACGAACAAAAATTATTAATTAAGCTATGCAAAGCACATACACAAAGAATGACGGTAAAAATTAATCAAAACAAACTCCGATACAGAGTATACAGTTTCTTTTATACGTCGAATCATTATGATTATGAGTTGTAAAAATAAAAAATAATATACCTATTTACATACCTTACAAAACGCTATGATGTAAAAGTGATGGGATGACTCCGAATCTCATGTTTAAATTAGATTGCATTAAAACTGAATAAATACAATTTTACAGTTTGCAGTTTTGCGAAAAAATGCGTACGCTTTTCTTCGTTTCCTTACGATCCAGTAAAAAAAAAAAAAAAAAAAAACGATAGTAATTCCATTTACATAAAAAATAAAAATAAAACCAGATCATTATAACGCCGACTTCATAAAATTTGGTTTATTTGCCGAAGAGAAATTTAAATATTACACGTTTGGCAATTTGATTCGGCGTCAAAGCTGTGTTAGCGAATCAACTGAACACACAAAGTCGATTATTATGTTAAAAATATGTGGGTCGCTTATTTTAAAGATTTTTTCCAAGCCACATTTGAAAATCTACCTTTTTGAAATATAAACATATTGATACTTTCAGTCTCTCGATATAGATATTTATATATCGATGTTTATATTGTTGATGTACAGGTACAAACTGTATATACACAAAAATGTTTGAAACGTTCCTTAAAATGTATTAGAAGAAAAATCAAAACATTTTACACATAAAATCCTAATGTGTGTTCGGTAAGCTTCGAGTCGAAATACGAAAAGAAATATTAAACCAAGACACTATAGTATTACATGTTTTCTGAAAAAATTTAATGGGAAATTTAATGGGATGCATTTTCAGAAAAATTTCCTGTTAATTCTTGTTTCCCCAATATTATGTAAAAATTCGATTTTAGGTGCATTCAATTTATCAAAGATTTATATATTATAATACCCTTTATCATTGCACATGTAAGCAAATAAATATAAATATCATCAGGTAAAAATTAAAAGATTACTGTTTCCAAACAACGCAGTAAAGTTTGTTTTCATTTGCATTTTACGACTTCAATTTATATTTTTCTCTATAAAAATGAAACTTTAATAAACGTCACGTTTTTATATTGTACCTACTTTTTTTATTTATTTTTTTTAACGGCCATTCTATGGGTTACGATTATTTTCGTCTGTCACAGCCCTCCGCGTGTAGTCCGTCGCACAAGCTGTCGTGTTATATTAAGAGCCACATAGTGATAGTATAATAATAATAATGATAGTATAGAACAGTTTATGTAGGCAGGATTATATGGAATATAGAATCGTCTGGAATCATACGACGAGCGTGCACATCTCGAATTGTGACAAACGCCTGATTGATGGGCCTCGTTTATATCAATATATTATTATTGAACATGCATGAATGATAAAATTCAACGTCGAGCATAACCACCCGACCATCGAACACTGACTCGATCGGAGCGCAAATTTATCCGTCAAGTCGGCGTAGTCATTGCTGGGTGCCGATGTACGTACCGATGGCTGGAACTCGATTGAGCACAGTTACAATCAAATAATAAGAACCTAAAAAAAACTTCCAAAAACAACCCAATCGAGCATATATATATACTGAAATATTTTCACAACAACGGTAAATATGCATAAAGTAACGCGGACGAAAGGGCAATCCGTTGGTGGATTTCTGTGCGCGTACCATGTAATCCGGCCGACGGGACGAGATACAGAGAGATAGGGGGAAGAGGGAGGGTTGGGTTAGGTTAGGGTAGGAGAAAGAGAGATAGAGATTGAAATAGGAATAGAGAGACGGACAGACGGACACAGAGATATGATTAATGTAATGTTAAGTTAGGTTAGTGTGTATGTCATAAGCAGACATTGGTTGAATTTTTAAGTAGGCTATAATAAATCCAATGTAAAATGAAACGAACAGATAATTATAAAAATAACGAAAATTTCAAATAAGTTTTCAATTTTGGAGGGGCTATTCAAATATTTAGGAGGGCTAAGCCTCCCCGATGTCCGCCTATGGTGTGTGGAAAAGAAGTATAAATAGAAACATAGAATGGAGATATAGAGCAGAGAACTCAATCACGCCGCGATAAATCGTCGACGTCATCGTAGGTATAAAAATATAAACCCATATATTATAATACACTCTTGACACCCACACAGGTACACGTTTTATATTATTATAACGCGCGTGTTAGCGTGACGACTGAGTTCAAATAATATTTTCCTTGGCCATATTAAATTGTCCGTTTGCGACCGATTCATTATTCATACACGGAGCATATATATTATTACCATCGGATACTACCTATGCAATGTGTGTACGCACGTATGAGCGTGTTTTCAGCGATGGATTTATATACGCTTATACGGCGGCACGGAACGAAATAATTTCTCCTTATTCTCAACATAATTGCTCGAATGTTAAATGTTTATTCCAATGTTTCCTCAGTATACATTTCATATTATCAATCGTAGCCTTATTATTGCACTGCATTTGACTTGGTAATACTTGACGTGGAACGACCAGGGTCGGTTTTAAGCGTTATATTGACTGTTTACAAATATGTAGGTACTGTTACTATAGTTCCCATAAATAGGCTCAAATGGTCATCGAGATTTTTGGTGGCTGAAGTTCTGGTTACTTCATAAAATAAATATTATATGTATTAATATTTAAATGTGTACCATATATCTAGTAAAACATTTAATTCTATAAATGTCAGAAAAATAACAAAACATGTTCTTAGTTTTAACAACTATTGATATTTCTGGAGGACCTAGACCAATGAAGC
This sequence comes from Chaitophorus viminalis, assembly GCA_025469195.1. Lineage (NCBI taxonomy): Eukaryota > Metazoa > Arthropoda > Insecta > Hemiptera > Aphididae > Chaitophorus > Chaitophorus viminalis. The sequence goes on along the minus strand of JAIPRK010000725.1, from coordinate 101,385 downwards.
CCCCAAATCTGGCTTCCAACTATTGGGTTACACGTTCTGTAAGAACATGTAATTATTATACATATACTAATTATAATAGTTTAAATAATTTTAGATAAATATTGTAAAAAATTATAATGCGTATACTAATATTATAACTGTAATTCACACGATAACGATGACCAATACATTTACCAAGAAAATTAGTGTTGCTCGGTGTTCACGCGGAAACGACACTCTCTCGTAAAAAAACGACATAAAATTATTAATCATTTCGGTCCAACTAATTATTGTTAAAATATTTGGATTTCAATATGAATAAAATTAAATCTCGACATCTGCATATATCAATCCAAGATATTATTATAATCATTGTACCAAAATCATTTCCATTACTTATATTAATAAAGCGACACGTTCCAAATAGTTCTAGATCACTTTGTCATTTTGCACGAACCGTGCACGATAATAACAATAATAATCGTTGAACATATGAAATTGTGACGTTTCAAAGGAGTTTTTGGAAAATCTTACGCTTCCGCAACCCATGCGTACGTATTTAATACACCATCATAATAATACACACCATAGGTACACGCGTATCGTATATTATTTTACTATATTTATTCGAACGATTGATGTTTTGACGGCTGCAGAGGGTTCTGTGCCAACGATGATCATAATATATAATATATACTCGTATATACCTACCGTCTTTCGCACTATACCAACACCGCGTTAATGCAGATACGAGATTTCAATCGATTTACTGTCTCCGCGCATTTACATCGTAAACTGCACACAATTACACGTTTATGCGCAAGTGTGAAGTGTATAATATACTGTGTACGTCATCGTCTTCATATAATATTAATAATGACATCGTCCACCGCCGTAGTAGGTGCGTATTGTATGAAGTAGTAACGCATCTATAATGGGAAGGGGCTAGAGCGTCTTGGTTGATTTGATTGAATACAACTTTTTAAATTGTATTAGATGTTTAGTCGTATTGACAATGGTCAGCAACGATGATAAAAAAATGAAAAAAAAAACGATTTTCAAATTTATCCATCATTCGTATGAGAGAAGTACAATATAATATAATAATAATATAATAATATAATAATATAATATTAATAATAATAATATAATCAAATAATATTGACGGTGAAGACACATTTCTAAACCATTTACACAAAAGGTGACTTAACATTTTTCATATTACATTTAAACTAATTTATATTTATTATTAAGTATATATATAAATGTGTTCGTGTGTGTATGTGTGTGCGTGTGAATGTACGGCTATTATTTTTATCACACCGTAACGGATAACTACTTATATAATGGGAGTGTCACTTTTTTTCCTTTCGGTTTTCGTTAGGTGTAAAACAACAGCAGGTACGACATGTGTTATTATGTTTAATAATTTTTACGAATGACCACATACAATGTTGTATTAGCGTTTCAATAATATCGCGATGACCCACTTTTTCCCTATCCAAACATGAACGTCGAAAAATTATATTCGGTTTGATGTTTACACGCGCGCAACGAAGTACAAAAAGTCGTAATGTGTTGATAAATTACGGACAGGTGTTCAGTGTTCTCATGTTTTTTTTTTAAAAAAAAAAAAGTTCAAAAACATAATACAACACGCGTTTGCCCGTTATGGTTAAGTAAATCAATTCCGAACAAATAACGTTTCGTAAAAACGATGCCACGGCAGTGGAAAACTAAAAGAGAAAATCGTCTCGTTCAGCAGTCTTGGGGTTGCAGGCCGCTTGACAACGTGCTGTTCTGATTCTGATAAACAAACGGTCAACGAGACTCGAGTGTGGGTGAAATTGTATCGCTGAATAACGTGCGTGCAAACGGATGTTTCGAATCTCAGAACCGAAGGGGAAAAAAAAGATTGTTTATATTTTAAAGAGGCGTTTGTCGGAATCCGTTAGAAAAACGTTAATGTAAATCGAGCCTTTTCATTTGTATTCAGCCAACCGCCAGAACACAATATTTTATTTTATTTATACTCTTTTAACCGAAACGGAATAAGGAGAGCGCTGCAACTGCAGTGAAAGAATGCGTTAATAATACTATTCGGGTTTTCCCGTCGACCTAGTCGAAAGAATATTAATCCCTGACATAAAATGAAATAAAAAAGTCGAAAAATAAGAATTAACAATTTAAATTTTTTCTTTTGTGTTCTTATTCCGGGGCAAATCGTTATTTGTCGGGAGCTATTAATTAAATACAGGAGTAGGAAAACAAACTGCGTAGCACTGCGTTTTCTTACGACTACGACGAGATAAGAATAAAAAAATATATACAAATTAAAAAAATAGTATAAAACTCGCAACGATGATAATAATAAAAATATCGAAAAAAACTAATGTTTTGTATGCGTGAATGCGGTCCGGAGCCGACCGAATATCTCTTTCCTCTGGTACATGACTTCGTTCGAGCAGAATCTGGTCAACAACCATGGACACTCGTACTTGATCATCTCCACCACCCTGGAGCCTTTAGATAAATCCAGGAATTGCATTTCCGATTCGGTATTCACTGCAACAAAACATAATGAAATGGTCGTTATTTAATCGACCATATTTTATCAGCTGCAAAACTAACGAATAGTTAAGTTCGGTCAAAAGGGATCAGTGTTGCGCGAAGTAGCATATTTTTGGGGAAATCTCTTGCCCCCCCTCCCACAAGATAAAAAAACTATTTTTTATACACAGCAAAATTAAAATGTTTTATATAATAGTTGTATTATTTATATTTACAAAATTTTAATTCCCCCACAGAAAAAATTAATTATTCAAGGAATTATACTTGTAACATAAAACATATGACATACCTATATGCAGATATAAGAAAAGTGAAGTATTTAAAGGTAAATTTCCAAAATGTAAAATAGATTAGAACTATTGAAAATAATCTAAAACTGCAGTGTTATATTATAGAAAAATGAGATTTACATATAATATATATGCGAAGGATAACTACTGAAATGAAAAACTAATTTTAAATATTTATGCCTAGATGTGTGATCGGACTTAATATTTTACTGTAATATACTAGGTATATTAGGAGAGAGTAATTTTTTGTTCAACATAATATTTACATAGTTACATATATACGAGTATATATTCGATAGCGAATATTATGTAATGATTTCTAGAGAATTCGTCGCTTTTTATTTATTTTGAATTATAATTACCCCAGGGAATGAAAAGTACGGAGAAAAAATATGAAAAATATGAAATCAAAGTTAAATAATTTAAGAGCATCATAGATACAATTCTATATAAATTAGAATTCAGTAACACAATAATATTATAATATACATACGTCATACATGAATAATGAATGATATAGAATTGTAAACTTATAAAAAAAAAAAAAAAAACGTATGGCTGCAGGTGAATTAGCATTTAAAACATTGTTTTAGCAAGAAAAAAAATCCCTTTTTAATAATTAATAAAAAAATTGTATTTTAACGAATTTTTTAAGTGACGACGACTAATCATGACACCCACGGTCATCTCATATTGTTAATATAATATACATTTATACGCGTTGCTAGTGCGTTTATAATATGACGTATGTACTTACGACAATAAATCCTGGAGAAACACGTCCGGTGGGTCGATTTGATTGTGCGGCGCGATTGCAATTCTTCCACTACAAAATCGCCAACAATCTTGTTGGTCACGAACGGAAGCTGCGACAAGTGCTCTTCATACTCAACCGTGTAATTCCATTGTTTGTCGTTGGACAATTCGTGCGTTATAATGAATTTTTTTCTGTGTAAATATTACAAACAGAATGTGAAAAAATAAAAAAAATAAAAAAAACATTACATACATATGGGATTCATGTACGCATATTATATAATATATTTATGAGAATAAGAAGGTATTTTAAACTTGATTAGAATTGTGCATAATTTTAAGCATTCGTATTAATAACTAATACCTATTTTGCTTATTTATAACTTTTCTATTAAATGGATAAATGCATGAATGCGATGACGATTAAAATATTTTTTATATGTTTAAATAAAATTAAGACTCAAAAATGGGTTAATTTTTTATTAAGACAGACACTTACACTATATAATATCAGTACATCATAATTTACCGTGCATTATTACAATTCATTTTCGAAGGATTTTTGGTGCGCATACAAGCCCGTCTCCTATTTAATTATTGCACCGTAGTAACCGTATTAGATGTACCTATATATTTTCTGTTATAATAATATGTAGGGTTTGTCGATAATATGGATTTGTGACGGGAGTAAAAGTGAAATACAAGACGTTAAAGTGAAAAGTTTATTATACTATTGACTATTATGTTATATTTTAGTGTTTTCATCGTTAGAGTTAATATAATAATCGCGGAACATTGATGATCACACTTGGACATTTCGGGATATTAGCCGTATATACGGAAAATAATACAAAAATAAATAAATACGTGAAATACTGTGCAACGGAGAATAGATTCGATTATCATTCGGTTACGAAGAGAATATTGTATTAAATAATAAAACGCGGTTAGATTTTTTTGAAAAGAAAAAAACGAAAATAATAATAATAATAACAATTCGAAAATGTATTATTATCGCGTCTTAGACCACAACGGAGAATTAAGAAGTCACCCTGTAGATATTATACCGCAGCAGCAGCAGCAACAGCAGCAGTCGCTACGCATTCGTCTTAGTCTCGGAACGTCTCGGAAACGATTTGTACAACATAAATTATACCAAACGATTCACCGCGCATCGTCGTTGCTACCACCCAACGATGGAATTTTTAATATCCCCCCCCCCCCCCGGACCATTATACTACAATCAGCGGATCGTAATATAGTTATACATAATAATATTGTGAAGAACCGCCGACCGATATATTATTATTACTGCCCAGATTAAGTTCGAGTCAAAGCTATTATAGTAGGTATGTATTATAGTTGTATTATAGGTAGGTTTAGTCAATTATACCGAGGTATCTGGTGTAACGTTCTGTGATTGGAATACATATGGACGGTGTACACCGCAAGCACGTCTTATACCTACGACACATAGGCTGTTGGGTCAACGCACGCGGTTTTGTCCACGAGTACACTCAACGACTAATATTGTTTTCACTGTTCCGAAGTATGTTGGACGTAATAATATTACATTACGTGTGCCCTCCGTGTTTCAATATTCTCAAGTGTCGTCCAGTCGTTATATCGTTTCAAAATGTAAATATTCATAACTTTATCGATTATATTATGTCCAAGAGGATGCGACGATTTTCAAAATTAAAAACTCGCTAACGATTAATGCGTTAACGGCCTTTGTTTTTACTTCAAACCCCTACGCCTGTCGCATATGAACACTATATGTTGACGATGATATTTTGGAAACAACCTCGTTAGAATATTTATATGTCGCATCCATATCGCGTTATTGTACGTTTCACGAAATGGACAACGTTTGCATCCATTTCACGAAATGGAACCGCGATTTCTCCATTTCACGTAATTACATAATATGGATAATATTTCGTGAAATGGATACCTAAACTGTCATTAACGGAACTTGTTCCGTCATTTGGATGTCCGAATAGCGAAAATTAAAAAAGCTTAAAAATCCTAAAAGAACGATCTGTTCTATTATAAACGACAGTCACAATATTATATTTAGGTATTATCTGTTTTATAAGCTGTTTATCAGTTTTTGTTATTTTCAAAAAGAAAAGAAAAAAAAAAACGATCTATTAACTGTTTTACAAATATAAGTACTTTAATACAAACTATTATTTATTTAAACAAGCTTGTGAATTATGGCAACGAGAGTTTGAAATTACCTTTAAAACAAGCACATTTTTTAGTTTTACATTTACCTTTACAATAACAGCTAAAAAAACCTTGACCTTCAGTTAAATAAGAGACAATTTCTCTTAATGACATTTGTTTGATCTTATTCACTTGCTTGATGTCAATGAAATTTGATGTGGCTAGTTGTAAATTTCCTTGTTGTTTCTGTCCTTTCTTCGATCTTTTAGATTTTTTAAGCTTTTTTAATTTTCGCTATTCGGACATCCAAATGACGGAACAAGTTCCGTTGATGAGAGTTTAGGTATCCATTTCACGAAATATTATCCATATTGTGTAATTACGTGAAGTGGAGAAATCACGGTTCCATTTCGTGAAATGGATGCAAACGTTGTCCATTTCTTGAAACGTACAATAATGCGATAAGGACGCGAAAAGAATAAAGGAAAAATGTATCATTATAGAATTATCTTCGTAATACGTCATATTCTGTTTATTATACTTCGCAAGTTTAGTAATACAGCGAGTATTGTAGCTGAATCTAAATATCTGTGAACACATTTTCATTTTATTTTTTGCTGCAAATAAAGTCTGTATGTCTGTATCATGGCATCTAACTTTTCGAGTTTTATACGTTTATCGCGTGCGCCATAATCGTAGGCGACCGTAAAATTCGATTAGTAAATATTGATTTTCAAACGGCAAAAAAACATACCGATCTTGATGTTTTATCTGTTTCTGACACGAGACCATCAGCTTTCGACGATCGTTTTTCTATCATCTTTCATCATATTGTGTGCAGTTAAAAGCGCGCACGAACAAAAAATTAGGCCAACGGCACTAATCGTTAAAATTGTTCAAGTTTCTGAATTTGCAGGGAAGAGATTCCGGCGAAACGATGCATATAAGTCGTCTTAACGTCTTATTTTTAACGCTCCGCTATAAATTATTAATTTACTCGCCAGTAAACTATTTTCTCGGTAAATAGTCGTAAATCGGAATCTTTTTCCGGATTTACTAAGATTAATTTAAATCAAATACCATAAAGCAGGTCATTGTTTGCCAATAAATAGTTAATGTCGTTATCAAGTATTATGCACAGACACACAGTGTTTTAAGAAATCTATTCATTAATTCAATTAAAAGAAAACTGTGTTTAAAATTTTAAAAAAAATTAAAACTCAACATCGGCCGTTTTTATTATATTTTTAAGTAATCGCGAAATAGTTGTGCTGACACAGATTATTTACAATAGTATTATACATTTATACCCAATCACTATACGCTTAAATTATCGCAAATTGTACGGATTAGTATTTATATTCCTTTCTAAAAAATAAAAAAGGAAATTATATTTTCATTATTTTATATACCAGCTAATAGCAGTGTTGTTCGATGTATTATGGGCTTTGGATTATCACGGGTCCACGCGTTACATTATGTTATTACAGAGGTTTCCGAACTGTGGGTCGCGATTATATTTTTAGTGGGTCGCGTTTTATTTTCAAATAATAAATTTTTTTTGAAAATATTTTATAAATATTTTAGTTCATGAATGTTCAAACATTTCATTGATATTATTGAAAGTCGTCAAAATTTGAAAAAATTTTAAATTAGGTCGTGTCATAAAAAAATTTAGGAACCTCAGTGTTATAATATTATGTTATGCGAACGCAATCAAAAATCATCTGCCAAAATATAACTCAACAAACACAATAACAACAACAACAACAACAACATCAATAAAATTCTATGTTCTGTAATTTCGAAATGAAATGCAAGATACTGCACCCAAAACATTGAATCGGAATCGATGTACGCGTATACGATGACGAAATGTAAAATGATCACGACAAAATTATTAGATAGTACGACGACGGTCGGAACATTGTGATCCTGGTAAAAACGTACGGAATATTATCACTGCCGAACACTAATATAATATTGTCATTGTTATTGCGAATCGACAGCATCTGAATACAGAATACAATTTTAAATAGATATTTAGGAATTTAAATGGATGACAATATGAGATGAACAATCCATAATATGGATTTACTAATGGTAAAAAAAAAAAAACAAAACAAAAAGAACTGAGAAAAATTATTCTAGATCCTGGAATCTTTAAAAAACTAAATTGCGCAAAACGTATTCAATATTGATGGTATTACTATGATTACTAATATTGCTATTATGGTCAGATTATCTGGGGTAGTGCATTTGATAGTACTGTTATATCTCACGTCACAACTTACAAGTATTGTATGTCAAAGACGAATAAATTCTAAGAATAATGTTCAGTAAAGAACGGAATTTACGTATTCAACGAAAAAATGTACCTACTGAACACGGTTTACTACCTAATTTAAAAATGTTTGCTGATCAAATATTATAATATTCGGAATATTCTATTGAAACGTTTTTGTGCAGGAACGCATGGTATGTAAGGAGCAGACGATCTTGTCGAGTTATGCGGTGACTGGTAAACATCTACATTGACTAAATCATTATTATTATACATTTTAACGTATAATAGTGATAATGATGCATTTCTTTAGTACCAATATCGTTTCACACAATATAATATGAAATATAATATTGTAATATCGAAAGAAATTTTAAAATATTAATTACACTAAGTACCTATATTTACTTTTCAACTATTAAACATATCTACAATTTATAATAAAACCAATATGCATTTTATCGCATCGTTCAGAATATGAAAAAAAAAAAAAAGGAATTAGGTACATTTTAAATGTTTGAAAATACTCTTGATCGTCATTCTGAGCGTGCTTAGATAAAATTTGACTATATCTTTAAACAAGTATACTGTCAAAAGTTAAAAGAATAGCAAATATAAATTTTAACGAATCGTTGTCGAATATCCATCATGTATGGTTTTGACATAGGAAAATTGGTTCGGTTTAGGAAATATCGATATCGCTGTATACATTTTACTATAATATTATTACACCATACTATTGAGTATATTATTATACTTCCTTATACACAACTATGTTATAGACTTACTACACGCGCTATAAAAGTCGAGTTTATACTACATCTTGTCACATTTGTGTACGTATAGAGGCAAGAAGTTTGGGGAAAACAAACTTGCGTAAAATTGACAATGACTCGAACAAACGATGATGAATATAACTTTTTAAAACTGTTAGTTTTACCATAACGTGGTATATACTCGAAGATAAAACCATTTTCTTTTGGTATTGTTGTCAAATACTATGTAACCAAATTATGTATAGAAAAATACAAATCGATCGAATAACTAATTTAGTTATCCGTAGATAGTAATCCACCGATTCGATTAAACCATCAAGATTTAATTATTTATTTATTAACAATACCGGTTCTAGGTATTGTACTCGTATAATCGAAGCTGTTTAACGAGAAACTAAATTAGTGGAATTATTTCGCGGTATAAATCTACATAATTAAAAAGCAAATTTTTAAATTTTGTTTAATGGACTTATTTATTTTTCGTCCTTCCATATTTTTATGTTTACACATAACAAATGCACATTGTACAGTATACATATTATTATGTAAACAGAATAAAACGTTAAGAAAATATAAATCAAAAAAAGCTTCAGCTATCTATACAATATCGTGAAATGTTGATTCAATAATATACTGTGTTTCATTGTTCGACATAAACCTATTTATTCAGTATGTACAATGAAAATAAATAATATCGCAGGACACTAAAAGTATTATAACACTTAAAAATAAAACTAATTTAACAAACATCAATATTTGTTTTCTTCGGAAGTATCTGTTTTAATAAGTAAAACAGTTTATTGATTTTAGTGGAATTAAAGAAAGTTTCAACTCTGATGGTCATGCGTTGTTATTATTATTATTTCTTAATAAAAACCAATATTTGCCGAAAATAGCAGAAACTTTAATACATTACTATACGACATTATGTTTCACGAAAATAAAAATTGTCTTCGACCAGGCTTATGTATATATATATATATGATACGAAAGATTGAAAAAAACCAATACGTTCAAAAATGTAATGAATTCGTCCTAATATAAATCTTGAATTTTGTCAAAGCCAATAAATTCCATTTATCACATAAATACGTAAGTACAATGCTATGTAAGTTTGCATTGGAAAATAATACGATAAGATAATAATATTTAAATTGAATTCTTCGACTACACGAATTGATATCTGACATTTTTGTATACGAATTCAAAATGTCGACAAAACATTATAATATTCCATAATATATTTATAGAAATGTATGTAATTTTGTATGACGATATGGATCGTTTAACAATATGTAAACATATCGTACCACATAATATAGTGGATAACGGATAATCGCACGGAGTCGTACAGATTTGTATAATAACATCATTATAGACTGTTCGATACTATATCAAGACTATACTGAAAAACAACAATATCGTATACGTATCATGTAGAATAGTATAAAATTACGGACACGAGCTATTATACGGATTAATATATTATGGAAATACGAACTAATAAATAAAAATAATGGTTATACATTTGCTTTGATTTTAACGATTCCAATTCCACACGATGCTATTATAATGGTACATTATTGACATCGATCACGTGGTATAAGCTCAATTTACGTTATTTTATATTTTATAACCGATCACCCGAAATCAATCCATACGTTGAACAATGAGAATCCGAATAAGCTTTGTTTAAAAACGATGTCGATCGTCTTAACCGAACAAATAAGCTGTGTTACGATAAAACCTCCCTATAACGGATCCATTTTAAGACGGAGATCTCTTTATATAAAAAAAATAACCACCGTTCTGTTTCAAATACATACTAAAATTACCTCGCCATTAACTGGAAACAGAAATATTGTCAACAAAAATAAAAAACTCAGTAAGTCGGAAAATAAAAATTGTTGATAACACAATATCTATATAAATTGTAATAGAGTAAGTTCTCTTCATAACGAACCTCCTATAAAACAAAAAAAAAAAAAATTTGAAAATAGCAATCTCGTACTTGGAATAATCACTACAGTTTTTAACCGTTGTTTTAAATGCCACGTTATTGGAATTAACAACAGACTCCAGAATGTGCCTCCTTGAACCATAAAAAATAAACAAATATCACAAAATATTTTTTAAATTAAAAATTTAGTGGTAGTGGCGAATTTCCAACATTTTCTTGAGGTGGCGGAGCTTCTGAAAAATTATACGTATTTCTAGCCCACATCACGTATCAAATACTCAATTATATTCATGGAGACAAGAGATACAATCCGTATAACACACAATCATCGTCCGTCGATCATTGCCATTATGATAAAATTGAAATAACTAATTGTATATAATACATACATAAGATTACATCGGCGTTTTGGAGGGGGGGGGCAAACCTCATGGACCCCTCCCCCCCGTAAATCTGCCACTGGTAATTGGTTACGTGTGCCTAATAAAATTAAAAAGTATTCAATATGTACCAGTATTATGTATATACCTAAAAACGTTTATAAATTTGAAATATTATAGGTGCATTAAGTTTTGAATTTTTATTATTTAAAATATTTTTATTTTCTCTTTATAACGAAAACTCTTTTATAACCACGGCAAAATCAGCGATTGCGTTATAAGAATCTATTATTTCAATCGCATATTTTGCGTACATGGAACTAATAAAATAATATTACCTATTATAGTCATTATTAAAAACAAAAATTACCAACTACGTTATTAATGTACATTAAACCTAAAATATGTCTTAGATGCTGAGACTTATCCGAGACTAGGTCATTCAGAACGTTACTCCGAGAATCGAGAATGACTCGAATGAATCAAAAGTGTATGCATTGACGAAAAAAAGTATAAAAAATAATAAGTATCATGGTAAACCCCCCTGATAGGTACGTAACTAAACGTACACGTGTTATTATTAATTCATGTCATTTTTAAAACGCATGAAAACGAGGTCTGGTGAATACTCAATACAGTAAGTATGGTACGACTATTATGAACGAAATAATTCTATAAAATATTGAAAAAAAATTTTAATTTTTTTTTTCCATTATTATAACGTACTGATTATGAATATTTAATAAACTATAATTTTTTGTTTTATAAATGTAAACTATGAAGTATAAGGTTTAAACTATAAGTAAACTGTTATCTACATAAATATAATTATAATTTTTTTCTTTAGTACCATATTATTCGGTTTTACATTGACGATTATTAAAATTATAATACTAATATGGTAATACCATTGATTATAAATACATTTATAATCAATGGTAATACTAGTAAACAAATATGATATGTATATGATATGGCTATAAGCTCTAATTTACAATACATCAATACGATTATAATACAAATTATACTTTATTATTAATTTAAAGTTTGTATCTTATTTGAATTAAAATAGAATTCAGATAAATATTATTAGATAACTATAAATTATAATAGTGCGTTTGATTATAACTTACAATAGAACTTTATAAGTCATAAGTGTAATATAATATATTATCTAATTAGTAAAAATTTTATATTTATTACTACATATTAAATAATCATGATTCAAATATATAGTCATATTACATACATATGGTCAATGAGTTCTGAAACAATTTTTATATATCTATTTAGTATTTTTATATGAATTATATTATTATTTATAATGTAATGTACAATTTAGATTTTAGAAACTTTTTAACTGCAATAAGTAGATGTTTACTGTATTTCCTACAATAGTTTTACATTTTTATTTATATTTTGTTTTTCATATTAAATTGTATTTTTAAATTTCATGAAATTTTAGAATCCTAGTAGGGTAGTTATCGTAAATCGTGATGCACAAACGATCATGAAATCACGAAACAAACCAAAGTGATTTCAGCTGCGATGTTGATTTTTTGTCCCGTTGTGATTTTTTCGCTACAGGTGTCTGTCGGACGGAACTCATCGTACCAAACCGTGAATGGATCTCACATGACCGCGTCCAATAAAAATATTATTCTATATCGTCGACATGGCCTAAGTACGTCCGGTAAGTATACACATCCCGCCGATAATGTAACGCCATCTGGTATATAGAAACCACGGTCTGCGGAGAACTCTGTGGTGTGATGGAAGGAGGGGGAGGGGCAACAGACGAGAGAGGAACCGCATACTACCCTGGTACCGTCTATGCCCGTCAAACCACCAAAAGCCATATTTCCGTTCTGTGTTCAGGGTTTATTTGATTTTTTTTTTAAATAAACAATAATTAATAATTTTTAAATATACCGGAAATTTTAATATCGTCCTCGAGTGAAAAAGGTGTTTGCAACAGTTAGAAGATCCATTTTCCATGACCGTGGTGAGTTCAATTTATTCCGTCACGAACAGTACTCATACTATTTGCGTTCCAAATTGATAATAGTAAGCATAGTATTAAAATAATAAAGATATTGTAAGCATAATATCAATAGCATAAGTTACTTGGTAATTCCAAATATAAGTTGCATCCAACTTATAGGTTAGAGTGTTTATTGATGTGTTAGCTGTGTTTTTATAATATTGTATACATTTTTATATCTAATGGTTATTAAAAAATGTTTGCAATTTTTCACAAATTCGCTAATTTTAAAGTTTTATAATAATATGTAGATAAGAAATTAAAAAATATCGTCAAAATATCAATATTAGATAAAAATATATCCGTAATAACGCCGGATACTTCTGCTTCATGTGAACGAAGGTTTAACAAATTAAAATTAATAGAATCGTACCATTACGGCTTTACGATTTACTGCCGATGAAGCAATACTAAATACCTTGAATAACATCTATAGAAAACACGACTGAAAAATTGATAAAATATGAAGATATCATCAAATATTTCGCTGCAAATAAAAGCTAGAAAAGTTCATTTTTGAGTTTTATATTTAAGTTTTATTTAAAATGTTTCAATTTCAATACTTCGTGATGTGTATTATAAAATCAATATTTTACTGAGCATCTCTTCCCCCCTCCCTCCGTAGCTCAGTCTATGAAATTCATGTGCATTTTAACTAGCCTCGGGCGCCAAAAGCATGTGGAACGCAACTTATCTGCCACGGTATTAACAATTCTTATCGACAATCTCGCAGAACGCAGACAGCTATAGGGGTTATAAAACATGGATGACATTTAGTTTAACCGACTCGCAGACAAGCAAACCGATACTAATTCACTTTTTAAAAACTTGTCTATAATTGAATTTGGTTTTTTCATCGTTTCGCACCAGTTATTAAATTTAATTATATATTTCATGGGTTGCATACTATAATAACATAGGTACATTTATATTATTTTTTAAAAGAAATAAAATAAAACTTTGGTCGGTCGGCATTACAATATTATAATATAATAATAATTATAATTTGCAAACGACAAACGGCCGTAACGTCTAACACGAATATCGGTATTTTCATTGATCCCACGGAAACTTTAAAAAACAATATTGGAATATTAAACGTTTCTACGTTGCATAGGTTGAAATATTTAATCATAGATATTAGTTATTTTCGTACGAGAATTATTTTAAGTCTAAAAATGTTTAAAATGTTTATCAACAAAAATAGTCAACTAACAATAGTTAGTTACATGATAAAATATGATACTATGAATCGACCGATGCGTAAATAAGTAAATTTATTAATGAATTCGATCAATGTTTCGTTTTGTAAAGTATTTAAATTATTTCTGGTTAGACGTAGAGCTATCCTTCCGATAAAACGTGCATAAAAACGTATACATTAATCATTGATACGATGTAGGGGTAGTATGAACTACACACACGCGTTATTGACTAACTATATTACTTACTAACCGTCTCAAAGTCAAAAAACTCACACAAAAACTGCTGGTCGTCTGTCACGTCACGCAATGTATTACTATACGAATATACTATACATTAATAATTATAATCATCTATGTATAACAAGATGTCCATGTAGACAAAATTGATGTCCTTTGCAGTTGACCTAAACGTGTGCACTTTGGAATTTCACGGATTCTCTGAAACGTGACCTTTGGGAAATATTAATCGGTGACCCTTGATCGCACAGCGTTTACTCGATAACAATGGGCCTGGCAGACGGAAACGAGCGGTAAATATTTCACTCTGGTCCGGGATCGCGCGTGGGAGGCACCGCCGAATCGTTGTGATGATAGACGGACATTCGTTCGCCAATCGTTCGTCCAGTCGTTGTTCCGAGATATCGTACCGAAACTAGTTTTCCGCATTAATCGCGTCCTACATGTGGTGATTTTGCCTACGTATATTTATCGGAAGTTTTGAATGAAAAAAATAATTACCAATAAGTTTTCGTCGGACATCACGTCGGATGATGACAAATACCTTTGTGAATACGGCTCCTCCCCTTAAAAATGCTATCCGTGCAATACCTCCGTAGTAATCGAATTTTTTTTTTTTTACAAGGTTCACGATGGGAGAACTAAAAATACACGTGTTTTTATTAAATATTTATGCTTTCGTAGAAAATGTTAAAAAACAACTAGTTATTTTAGTATTTTCGAAAACAAGGAAGCTATAACCATAGAATATTTTCTTCTGAAAATATTGACGTTCCTTTATATTCATTATTCTCATTATTTTAATGTTTTTTTTTTTTTTTAAGTGTATTAAACATATTAGGGTTTTGACTTTTTCATATTGTCATATTAGTATCAAAACGCCATATAATATGGCATTATATACACTATTTCTTTAAGTTTAAACTAAAAAGAAAAAGAAAATAACAATTTATATGTCAATAAGTTCAGCAGAATTAACTCTATGAAATGGCTGTTGTATTAAACATTTTTGGAACAATTAGTAATATAAAATGTAAATGTTTGCTCAAACATAAAAATGTAATTGAAACACGAATATTTCTGTAGTTCTTATCCCTGTTGTGAATCATGTAATATAAATAAATTATTTTCGTTTTCTCAGGATATATCGAAATAGGTCACCATGTGTATCACAAGCATATCATCCCTCGTAGAGCAGCTCATTAATTTCTAAAAAATTCATGCAGTCGCATTTAAAATGCAAATGCATACCAAGTCGTAGAACATTAGTTTTGAAAAAAAATGTATATACAGTAGCGTGACGTTACCTCGACCCAATTTCGTATGATAATCAGATAATAATAGATAGATTTTTGGAAATATTCGGTTTTTATCAAACCCTCTAATTTCGAAATACGATGATAGACCACTGTAGTAATCAGACTTGGGTCGAACATGAATAATTATGGACATGAATTATTCGAATATTCTACATCGTACGCCATCACCAACGAAATATTATATTGAACGAATATTATAATCGAAATATTATTGCTTTTCGGTGACCTATTATTTAAAAAAGAACAATTAACGAGTTAACGACGAATATGAAATGAATTCCGTCGACCGAAATTAATTATTATTACATAATGATATTCGACCTATGTATAGGGTTAAACATTTTAATGGTTTTTTATGTTCAAGAGAAATTACGAATACCAATACAGGGGTTGTGTATTGTGAGGGGACAGGTCGAAACAACAACGTGAATTAAAACAACATTTCTGTAAAACGTATTGGTCCATATTCGTCGCTGGTCGAGGGTATTATTATTATTCAGGCCGTCTGTACAGAATATGGAAATCAGTTTGTTTCCCCCTCCCCACACTTTTCCCACAAACTATCTAAATCATAGTTCGTATTGATTCACATGGGTCCGATCATGAACACCGACTGGGATGGTCTGTAATGATAGAAAAAACCACTAGTTATTATTTTACCTAACTAGTATTTTTGAAAACAAGGAAGCTATTGCCATAGAATATTTTCTTCTGAAAATATTGACGTTCCTTTATTTTCATTATTCTCATTATTTTAATGATTTTTTTTTTTTTAAGTGTATTAAACATATTAGGGTTTTGAGTTTTATATGATTTAGTATTTATATTTTTCATATGATTATAGTTTTATAATGATATGGATGGACAACTCAAAGTTACTAGAGGGCCAATTTTTAGAAAATTAAATTCTAGCGGGCCAGAGCAATATTTTGAATGACCTTATTTTTTTTTTTTGCTTTCCATGGCAATTGAGTTATTTGAAAATGTAGCACGGGCCAGATAAAAAAGGCTCGCGGGCCGCCAGTTGTCCAGCCCTGATCTATATCATTGACGTTATCAGCCTTCAATTTCCACATCGTCACATCGATATCCATCAATAGCAGAAAATCGCAATGACCCTTGTTGTCGAACATAGTGCAACAGTTGAGAAATAGTTGATCTAGTGCCGGAAAAACCGAAAAGTTATTCATAACGCACCAATAGTTAAAATGTGTATTATATAATATATGCAAATATTTAGCCAAATCATGTGCAATATTGTTAATATTATATTTATATTGAACAGATTTATATTGACAGTTAAAATGCAAACTGCATATGTCGTTTATGAATGTATAAAGGACATATAGCACTGTATTCGTATAAAGGGTTCGTATAAATATGTTCGAACAAATAATATTTATAAATGTTTTTCATTTAGTATCAGTTTTCAATACTTTAATTCTTCATTGCTCGTTTCAAATACAATTTGTTTACTACCTATCGAAAATCCTAAAACGGTATTCAATATTTTTGCTTCGACTATAAATTGTTTACTCATACAACGATTACTGCACATGTACATTGTACTGTACTAGTTTTTCTATTTAATTTTGGTTATTATAAAACAGAATAATAGTGCACATTAAATACTTAACCAAACAATTATCGTTTTATGGTCTAAACTTTTTCCTATTGAAAGTATATTTTTTTTACAACTCTGTTTATGAACGAAAATAAGCGACCAAAAAAATAATTTTCGTCATTCGCAGCCGTCATAAATAGCTAGAGCACATAATATTGTATATTATAGTTTTGTAACTAAATATTAAGTCACGTCATGGTTTCTGACATCACGGTATTATATTACTTATAGGAATAAACCCTTACACCAACCTGTTCTATACCCGTTCGATAAAATATCCTAACTACGCAGTTGCTATACTGAACGCAAGGATTGAATTAGTTTTTGATGTGAAAAACCGCAACCCTCTCTTCCACACGTGCCATATTAATTAGTCCCTTGACTGTCTTATATTTTGCCTTAGTCCACAGTCACACATACCGCTGATAGAACAAGATACAACGTAGAAGAAATAATAAAAAACAAAAGAAAACTCTGAATATCTTATATAGTACACATATGGTCAATATACGTGTGATTTTATTATTCTCCCCCCACATCCCCAACAAATGTAGACCTACAAATGTACATTATATAAAAATTTTTCAACATTTAAATAAATATTCTATTAAGACAATGATTTTTTTTTAAAAATTATAAAATTACACGTTTATTTTCTTTAGAGTATATCTCTCAAATATCATCTGAATTAACAATAATTGATATATCTCTTTCAATACTTATAATAGCTAAAGACAAAAAACGATCTTGACTCATGATGGAGTGCATACAAGTGTTAAATTCTTTGCATGGTCGAAAAAACCGTTCACAAGACGCTGAAGAAGTTGGTATACTTAAAGCCAATTTCAGTAGTTAATACAGATTAGGAATTGTTTCAATATTATATCAATATTATTGATATAAACTTATTTGATTTATAGTTCCTGAACCCTCATATTTTTTAGCCAATTTTTAGTTAGGTATCATAATTTTTGCTCTAATCGATTCTAAATCAACCTTCAGTAAATCCTAAAACATAAACAATCATTTTTATCGATATCATTTTTTTTTTTTAATTTTAAATATCGAAAAAATTTGATTTGAATATTTTTGAAATTTAAATGGGCCAAAATATTTGGGGGAGACTATTATTCGAACTGGGGGGGGGGGTGGAACTAAGCCTATATAAGTACGTAAAAACATCGAACGATTCCGCAGGGTGAACGGAGCGTAGTTATTATACCCTAGGAACATACGCGTATACCTGGGAGGAATAATAACGGGTTTCTGCGCAGATTATATATTAATTATGTATTATGTTGGGTACGCGGCATCTAATACAGATCATATTTGTAATCCGTCGCACCCCACGGCATTAAAAACCACCCCCTATTTACGTGAACCTACCGAACACGTACGTATACACGGTCCACGCGAGCAATTTCAATTCCAATGATAGAATTTTTACGAGTGTCCGACGAAAATCACCTCCATTTGTTAGTACCACGGCGTGCAAATACAGAAATGAGAAGGACAACAACGCGCAGTGGTGGATTAGCGTCAGGCAAAGTAGGCAGTGGTCTAGGGCCGCAGATTTTTAGAGGCGGAAATTTTAGGCCGATATTTTTTTGAGAATACTTACTAGGTTTTTTAGATTTTGTTTTGTATGGTGAGATTATTCTGAAGGATGACAAATAAAATGTTAAATATTTATACATAACTCATTTTTGTTAATATAATTAATATTTTTTCTTTATAATACATAACGTCCAAGTCAATTATCGACCAACTGCTGAAAAACTCGTAAAAACAATTAATAACACTCGCGGGTCGTTCGACGATTATTTTTCTAATCAGAACTGTTTATAAAAATAACCAATAATTATTGTTTGGTAAAAGTCTTTAAGATTTTTTTTTTTTTGCTTTATTTATGTTTATTGTTAAATAAGTACTCAAAAATACGTTTTTTCGTTGATAAGTTTAATGAGCGGCAATATAAAATTTGTCTAGGGGCGGCAATCGTGTAAATCTATAAATCCGTCTTTGACAACCCACAATATGGTGTCATAACATTTCTCCATGGATATTTTGTAGGTACTTATCAAATGGGAGTGTTATTTAGTCCTCTAAAAATTATTCTTATTAAAATAATTGTATTTTTAATAAAATTAATATAATTATATAAGTATATTATAATTTAGCAAACATACGTAAATTTATATAATAAACTTTTAACCCTTTTTATACCTTTTAGGGGTGGAATTTTGAAAAATCCTAATTTGTATAAGCCAAATTCATATAAGGCACCTCTGTACAAAATATCAAGTCTTAACTCGCAAAAAAGCAATTTTAGCTTGGCGATGGCAAATCAGTTTACCAGTCAGTCAGGACAAGTCATTATATATATATATATATTACGTATACGTAAGAATATATTTTGTGTTCCGGAGCTTTCAAAATTATGGCATAATAAAGTTTTCGAAACAACAAGCTGCTTTCGACGCTATTATTCGTCTCGTGGGTTTCAGCACAATGAAAATGTACCAGATGACACTAAGTTTAATTTCTTAAACGATTACGAACGTTTTTATTCAGTCAGAATGACACAATGACTTAGTTGGACGACTGTAGGATATAAGACGGTTCTTCGACAAAAAAAAAGGATAAAAATAATTTATTAGGTACATGTAATATTATACGTACAAGCATTCACATCATATTGTACCTATATTATACTAATCTATTAAATAAGTATACTATTATATTGTTGATGTTATTTATTCATATAAGCGTACAAGTAATGATGATTATATCTCCATTACTGTACTACTATTGTATACATTATTATGTTACGTTTAAATATTATACATGTTACATTATATTATTATTATCTGAATAATATACTTCGGAAGTAAACAAAAAACGTCTTTTTTATGAGATTATGTCCAAGAACCAACAGGTATAGACATTCAACTGTATACGCGCGTAGTCCACGTCAAATCTTAAAACGACCAAAATCACCTCAATTTGTTTTACTCGTCAAAAATACTATATAAAATGTGCCGCACATCCACGTACGAATAACTATATTGCTGTATAGATACGCCTGGCTCTCCCTATATGCAGGGATGGGGTTAACAGTCAATATCTAGAGGTGCAGTTTTAGACGTTTAAAAATTAGCTGGCCAGAGATCAAAAACTTTAACTGCAACCCAGCTACTTCACAACGTATAATATGTTCGACGCATGCGACACGTGTATGTTCCCACCCAATCAAAATGTTGCTATAATAAAATGTGATATAATAAAATGAGCAGGAAGTAACTATGGATATGTCATTTAGGCATTTAGTTATCAAAGTATAAATTAATCCATAGCGGACAATAATTATTAATTATACAAACAAATTAAATATTATAATTTTATATATTAAATATAGAGTTTGAGGGATCTATATGAATGTACAGTCTCCTTCTCCATGCTAATCAAGTCATGTTATTTAAGTATTTATCACATTTGCTTATTTTATTAAAATTCTGCATATTGTAAATAATAAAAAAAAAATTATTTGAATATTCATTTAAAAAAAACGGGTGGGCCTCGCTTTGCTGTACAGTTGAGGGTGGAGTGCACCTCGTTTATAGGATAGGTCATAATTACAATGGATTTGTTAAATTTGAATGCAATGATAGATATAATTGTATACAAATAACGATTCTGAACGGAGTTAATATGTTTGTCTAAAATGTGTATATAATAATATAGTATTTTATATTTAAATTGAATTATAATGCAATTTCGTAAACATTTAAATTTCAAACAGTCATAACATTTTTCTTTTAAGTCCAGTAGAAATTTTTTTATATGTTTTTGAAGATTAGCTTATGGACAAGCTAGTGTTAAAATTTTGAATCTTAAGTATAAACAGAAAAAATTTTATGAATTTTTATCTACAAAATAACTTGCAAATTATCGCGATTTTAACATATTTTATACAAATTTGAACTTTATGGGCTTATAAAAAAATTTGAGTGAAACGATCTCCGATATTTTTTAGTGATGATAAGTTAACCTTGTATTAAATTTTTGAGAGTTTTCGGCCAGCCAATTAAATTTTAAAGATGTTAAAAAAAAAATTTTTTACAAAAATCGAAAATTTAAATTGTCTATAAATAAATCAAAATATGTCAAAATACTTTCAAAACTTAACCATGTATAGAGAACACCAATATAAAGATTTGATGAAAATTTCAAGTTGTTGCAATTTTTCGTTTTTGAGTTAGAGCATTTTAAAAAAATGTTTTTTTGTAAAAACGTGAATTTGCGTAAAATTTCCCGTCTTTTCGTAATTTTTTATTGTTTTTTTCGACGCTTTCAAAAAGTATTAAAAAAGTTGAAATTTTGATTTGCCCAAGTACCATCTACATTCACTTTCCTTTCAGAAAAGTTGCTGTTCAAGAAAATCGAAGCATTTTTACTGCCCCAATACGTGATGACAGACACA
Organism: Chaitophorus viminalis; assembly: GCA_025469195.1. NCBI lineage: Eukaryota > Metazoa > Arthropoda > Insecta > Hemiptera > Aphididae > Chaitophorus > Chaitophorus viminalis. The sequence continues at coordinate 79,302 of JAIPRK010000725.1, read as the reverse complement.
AAAAAAAAAAAAACACACATCATTGTAAAACCAATAGATTCCATCACTCCGTTCAGAATCTAATAAAATATAGAATCATAAATAGTTTACTAAAATTTTATCGAGTTATATTTATATAACTATCATGAATTACTCCCACTGCCTCACGTCATGAAGTTCCATCAATGGATAGCTCTTTTACCCCTCGTCTGCAGCCTCAATAGGAAATAATTACATGTATTTTAATTTATTTTCTATATTATTTTATTTATTTCACCTATACTATCTTAGTATAGAATAACATTTTCACTCGTGCATATTGTAAAAAACAATAAAATAAAAATAATAATGTAACCATCCATTATTTTAAAACTAACTGTAGAGTTAATATTATATTCAAAAGGTAACGCGGGCCACCAGTTGCCCATTCCTCTGGCACGCGTTATCCCTGTTCAGAGCGTAAAAGAAAGAAAAAACCTCCCAAACGAGCGACGACGTATACGCATAATATTGTAATATTATATGTATATTTTATTTTACTTCGGAATGTTGTGTTTACTCTTTGTTTACTCCTATGCGATTTTTATATGATAATATTGTGTACTACGTACCCCAAGTCCCACATGTCGCGCGCCATAACCTATAATATGTCGTATTATTATTATTATTATTATTATTATTATTACAACTAAATTCAAATTACGACGTTATTAAAATAAATACTTGACGCGCGCTAAAACGGTTCACAAGAAATAAACGTTTGTGTGTTCCCTTGTAGCTTACATTATGGATGTTTGTGACAAGCAGAAACAAGTAGAAAAATGTTTTTTATTGTTCCACAAACAACACACTTGGCTAAAAAAAATTGCAACAAATTCTCCGAAGCAAAGAGGGGGAAATAAATATGAAAAGAACGCATAATATAATATTACGGCGTCGCAGTGACGCGAAATTCTGCGAACGTTTCTCGCGTAATAAGATAATATAAGAAAATGATAAATGGCCTATATTAAGAAGTGCCGTATTGAGTAAAAAATGTACTAAAATGCAATGAAATTATGGCAAAGTCTTTTAGTGGTCTACCATTAATAATAAATATATATATATATATATATATGTTTTCAAAAAAACACGGTAAGTACCTGTGTACAATATTGTAGTATATAGAGGGCGGCAGCGAAGTGTACGAAATTATTTATGAAAAATAAAGGTGGAGCAGCAGAAAGTTTAATTTTAACTTTTATGATACACTCGCGTTGCAGCCCCCCCCCACCGCAATTTGAGTAAAAACCTATTTGGCAAAATCGCAAACGTAAAAGGTATACTTATCGTTCATTTGATGTGTACATTATACTTAACGGTGGTGGTCGAGGCGGACACGATAATAAATAGCTCGCAATTTATTCTAATATTCTGAAAACTTTAGAAGAAAAAAATAATAAATGGTATTTTGTAACTCGACAACACTTTGTCCGACCCTTGTTGTCAATTTGTTCAAATAATAGTTGTACGACAAATTCGAGCCGTTCTAGTGTACCGCGATAACCTCACTCGAAGCACATAATTTAACCTATAAATAAACTTCCAGATCTCTATCGGCTCAAGAGTTGTTCTCTTTGTATACTTATTTCTTGGACGTAATTATTATTCATCCATTATTCGCTGACCGCCGCCGTGCATAAGAGTTCACTCAGAATCATTACCGTTACTATAGTCACTCACAAATTTTTAGACTTTAAGGGGTACCAAACACCGGAAATGTATAACATTTCTATAATCAAAGAAGGAACAACTTTTTCGGAGGCGGGAGCTTGAATTTTATAGTTACCTATTGGAAAATTGACGGTGAATATTGTACGACACTGTGAGTTCAAAACTTTCGTATTATTATAATAAGCACAACTATAAATAATACATATATAATTTTTTTTTTAAATTTTTTTTTTTTAAGTGAAAATGAAATATGAACACTTATAAACGTTAAGCTCGCTATCCCTAGGAAACCCAGTGGTTTCACTCGCAAACAACCGTACGCCAACAACTTAATCCAACCTAACGCGGCCAATAGACCACCGCATGTTTTGATAATATTTCCATATTGTTCAACGAATTTAAAAGCATCATTATCCCACTAATCTCTTCATTTAGTTCCGTTTAAAAGAATAAATTCCTCTCGATCAGACCCTGTTCCCCATGATTAATAATACCTTATGACCTACTCACTCTGTCTTTCCGATATCATATTGTTTTCTTATTATTATTATAATATATTTATCATTATTAACTTAATATTTGATTTTATTTTCAGTGTGTTTCGGTGTATAATAGCGTTCTAATTCAACAATCGACAAGATTAATTGTTTTTAAAAACCTAAATTTCATAATATTGTTCAACTATGTTTAAACAATAACATACTTTACATTAATGTTCTTCGGTTTCAAACTCAAACAATATCAAATGATATTCTTATTTTACCGTAGCAAATAATATTTAGAATTAACCTGTCGCGGCAATAACAACAATGCGTATTATTCAAGCTGGTCAAGCACCATAAATCAATAACTACCCATCTGATAAAACTTAATACCTAGGCTGTTATTATTTAGACGAATTAACTTGAACTATTCAACTTGTTGAAATAAACCGAAAAAGGAATATTTTCACTGGAAGTCTTATAGCACACATTTGAAGACCGTACGCCCAAATAGGTTTTAACGTTGATTTGTATGTGTATTATTTGTGAGATTTATGATTAATGGATGATAATGGATCTTATGACGGTAAAGTCTGACGTTTAGCGTATCATTCTTTTGTAAGCGTGGGCCCCAAATGAGACGCACATGTCAAAAGTTAGGCCTTAGCGTTTGATTAGGGTTACTGTTGGTGTTCGAATGACGTGTCTCGAAAGTGAATTTCGGACACGGGTTTCCTTTTCTTATGCGGCGCGAAAGGGATGTAAAAGGATTTGTCTGTATTAACTTCGATCCCGGAGGACCTTTTTGCGACTGTTTTGAGGAATATTCGGCGGTATTATAGTGCGGGACGCTATATATACTTAGCTGTGGGAAGTAAGTATTGCATAATTTTTATACGGACTGCGCGATAATAATTGTTAACATGAAATAAAATTTCGAAAGCCGACGCACACGTCGTCCGCGTATAAAGATGTTATGGCAGGTCTGCGCGGTGATAACAACACTTTGTAACGTGATCGTATGTACTCACATGGTCGGGTTGAGGTCCACCATGTTGGAGAAGTCCGACACGTATTCCCATACGCGTTGCGAGCTCACGGTCTCCATGTCACCGCTGATGTATCGCACCCTGTTCTCTCGCTTGGCCATCAGTGCCAGCGTCAACACGACCGTGATGAAAACGGATGCGAACGTGCGCCGGTGACGGTAAGCCTTCAGCTTCGCGTACTGCGGAGGGACGACGACGACGATCGGGATATAGGACAAATCGAATTGGAATATATTAAAATTAATTATATGTATACATATATATAAATATATATATTGTTGAATACCGCTCTTTCGAGGGTATAGTTCTATCAAACTTAAGTAATCAAATTAATCAATTTAATATTTAATTACTAAGAGTTGACCGGACTATTCAAAGTAATTCAACAAAACACACTAAAAATCATTTTATTAAAACTTACATAAAACTTAATGAGTACTTGAGTCTCCGTACGTTGACTAAAGACACACACACATACATACACACACACACACACACACACACACACAGGTAATTCTTGTAAACAATTAAAAACGTCCTATTACGATCGAGTCACACGACCCGTTATCAAATGTCTCTTTTCCAGTCCTCTTTATTTTATTATTATATTGTTGTTACATATTTTGACTAGACTTCACAATTGTACATCATATAAACTAACTGACCAACGCCGTGTCCTACGTGAACGCGACAAACGCGATAACCGTTATACGACGCGACCGATGCGATTCTTAAAATAAACAAAATAACCCAAACAAACGGAAGTAGTGGCCTACGTGACACGATGAATACGACCGATGCGTCCGATTTTTCGTATGCGTTTATTCGTACGAATCGTAAAACAATATAGTTTGTTTTTAGTCGTTTAGATGATTTTAACAATATTCAATGACTACTGTTGGACATCCTGTTGGACAATAGTTCCCACGACTTAGCTATAATTGATGCATCGCTGTTTTAGCGCCGATTTGTTTAAATATTACTACAATATTAATAATAAAAACATATGGCCGGGAAAATACGTAATATATTAACGTACCTTGACGTATCGTGCGAGTTTGGACAACTCCATGGGTGGACGGAAGTTCCGAAGTTTCGAGAAGTCTTGAAGGCGGATAGAACGGACGCAGCAACAGCGACGGACGATGACGTGGTTGTGATCCGTACGTGCGCGCACATATTTGACACAGCGGCCGGCGGCGGTATAATATAACGATTTAGTGAACACGCACATAATATTGTACGATAATATTATAGTAATATATGCGGGGACTGTTTCGAACGATAATATTTTTGTTTTAGATCAGCGTTTCTCAAACTGTGGGTCACGAGTCAATTTTTGGTGAGTCGCGAACAATTTTTCGGATTACATATAACTTTCATGTAATTTATATTCTATTTTATAATACACTTATATTTATAGATAGTAATATAGTAGGTACCAAAAATTACGGTGCATTTTAAAATTATCATTCATAATAGTTCGTAAATAAGTCTTGTGTTTATTTTACTTGACTATTTTTTGAAAAGTGAAATCATGTAAGTCGTCAAAAATTTTTCTGAAGAAAATTGGATCGCAGTCTTAAAAAGATTGAGGACCACTGTTTTAGATAATATGTATTCCGGACAACCGAATTGGACAGATAATATTATTATTATTAATAAATTATTGTTAAATTTGTGTGCGCCGCGACGTTGCACGATCGTCTCCACCGCGTATAATATGATATACGAATAAATAAATAAAATATCGTTTACGTATATTAAGCGTTTGTCGATCGCGTTTACCGAATGTACCTACATAATGTCGCATTTTTTATAAATTTATAAATATTAATATTTATGGTCAAAGATATTACGCGTATAACATTATTATTACATGCTCGCCGAATAAAATCCGACCGGTCTATTTGTTCTTTCTTTATCATTATTCCTTCGGTCCTTTGCAGCCGTGGTAGTCTATATTACTATGAACAATAGCATCCGCGTCCACCAGCAGAAACGTGCATTGAAGTTTGACAATAATTATTATTCCTATCATATAACTTATAATAGGTCAATAACACACCATCGGCTTTGCGCTCTGGAAAAAGACAAAAGCATAGGTATACAATTAAAACTTTTGCAGGATCGATATATGTTTCGATAGTTAAAATATTCTTGATTGTACTGCGATAATATGACAAACGGAAATAACTCAAAAGGTGTACTTACCTGCAAAGAAAACGTTCAACCGTATTTTATATTATTCACGTGCCCGTCCTCAGAAAATATTTTTAATGCAAAGCGCATACCGTAAGTGTACCTACCGCGGAACAAACAAATATTTGAACATCAAACAATATAAGTTCAAAGTACATGAATAAAATATATTTTCGAGGTTTGTACTATAAGCAACTGCATTTATTTCCAAAGAAAACGTTCATAGCATCTGAATTGATTCGATTATCATACGATATTTTGCTTGTGCTGGCGGTTTTTTCAATTGGTTTTGTTTTTTCCTATAGCGACGTTGATGATTGCAATATAACAGTATATTCTGGTAAATGCTGTTACCGGTTAAGTGGGCGTCACAACCGTATGTGTGTTATCTCCGTCTTACAAACGAACAACATATAGCAAATCTGCAGCGTTCAGTAAAATTAATTTTGTGTTGTTAGCTTTAATGTTGGAGCAATCTGACCAGCTATTACCGGACCTGAAGGAAGTACATTATTTGTGTTTTTACTATATTTTCATTTTAAAGCTCGTTATAATAGTATATTGTGAAATATTGTGATTTGAAAAACCCATAGCTCGCTCTAAAATTAAAATATCGTAAGAAACCGGCGGCGTATAGAAATACAGATAATGTTCTTCCCATGATGTTTGATAATAGACCAGTAAGTTATTCACGCTAATATTATAATGCTATAACACAAAATTAGTTCTATTGAACGCAGATTTGCTATGAACACTTGCCTAACCCAATGGATATTATAACGGTTTATGGTCATATCTCCGTCGGACGTTTCCCCGTCCGACATTTCCCCGTCAAATTAATTTTTAAATTTTAAAATGTAAAATCGAATATACCTATTTAATGTATTAAAATACGTACAACTGAATTACTATTATTTTATCAGTATTAATTAATATTTAGTATTATTTTTCTAGTTAGTTATATTAACAATTGATAAACCTACATTGTATAAAGTGAGTCGTGACTGGAACAGCTCGCTTCATTTTTAATTAATAATTGTGTTATATTTCAATTTATTAATTTTATCGCTGTGATCGCTTAGTAATAAAATTAATATTTATTAATCTAAATTATTAAACATATTATCAGATTTTATGTGTTCGGCAGCAATAAAATAGCAGAAAAAAATACTAAATATTAATAAATAGATACTGATAAAATGTTAATAACATAGTTGGACGAATATCAATTGTTAATAAACCTAAAGTAAACACTAAATAGTTATAAATACTGATAACATATTAATAACTCAGTTCATGAATAAATAAATAAAAAATAATTAAATATTTTAATACATTATAAAGGTATGTTCGATTTTACATTTTATGATTTGAAAGTGAATTTGACGGGGAAATGTCGGATGGGCAAATGTATCGGACGGGGAAACGTCCGACAGGGAAATGGCGACGGGAAGTGATCTGCTACCATTATAACTACTAGGTTGGAGAACACCGCTTAAATGTGGGCAGTTTTAATTTTATAAAACATATAACTATTAAACTAGGTACATTATATTTCCCTAATAGATCGCTTCACGGGTGAAAAAGTCGCAGTGATGGGCAGAGTTAAAACACTTGTCTACAGCGCCAAATCGCTGCGGATTCAAAGTCAACAATCGCTAAACTTCTCAAACCGAAAAACTTTCAATCCAAATCAAGTATGCAGTTAAAATTGTAAAAGGAAAGGAGAATTTGACGGGGATTGAGCAATTGGTTTCCATTGATAATGAGCCATGATGGTGTTGGTGTTTCTAAAGTTCAGGTCGAAAGCCAAAGCCGAAGTGAGGTACTAATAGTTTGCAATACAAATTATATTATAAATTTTAAATTTCTATTTTATTTGAATTCAAATAGCAATACTATATACGTTTTATAATATAATAAAACTATAAACTGTTATAGTTAATTTGGTTATAAGTTTTAGTATAATTATAAATGTAATATACAATATATTATATATAATTAGAAATAATGCTATAATAATTACTTCATATTAAACAAAAATGTATATACGTATGTTAAAAAAAATATGTATATAGTCCGTTTACATGAAATATTATTTATTATGCGCATTGTATAATGTAATGTACAATGTAAAAAAAATTCAATCAAACATAACAACATTTTCAACTGCAATAAGTAGATGTTTAATGTATTTCTAATACATAATATATCTAAATCTATAGTTTTACATTTTTAATTTTTCGATATCATGCAATTTTAGAACTCTTTACATTCATGTCCCTAATAATATATAATCGACAGTTTAATAATATCGAAATCAAACGATTACTACTTAAATATCGTATAGTTACTATACAATATTTAACGTAACGTCCGTCCTCCTAATTATAAGTATTTTACTCTACCTAATAAATCATTTCATTACTTATGAAAATTTCTCAGTATTAACTGCTGTCTTATCGACGATGATGCTTTTGCGGTCTCGTGGTCCAGAAGTTAGAAGAAAACAAGATTCCGACTTTCACGTGGTCACCGAAAACATGCTGAACGTGTTATCCTTAAAATATCCTATATGTCCCTATATGTATACCTTTGAATAAAAACTCTGTGATCGTGATCTAACGTTAGCCAGTGACTGTTTTGTTCCCGCAGTGGTAAGACTAGGTCTGGGTAGTCCTGGTAGACTAACGACGAGAAACCATAACTGCAAATACATCATACATGTGATGAACTCCGAATTCCACCTAACATCGCGGTATCTTTTAATCATCAACCCAATACATAGATTATGCGATGAGATACAACATATAGAATTAATATATTTATACAGAAGTAATTAACAGTGCATTTTATAGAATTCTTATACAAGATTCTACACGGTCAACGCAAGGATAATTACATAATAAATATAATAATTATGAGCCAATAATTTAATGTAAGTATTTAATTATTACAAGAATCAATTCCCTAATCGACCAGCAATTTATTTTAATACATACATATTATTATAGTCGTCTTTTTTTTTTTTTAATCGATTTTGCAGTTCACACTTTGAATTAATTAAATATTATAATTATTTCCCTGTGACGGAAATGCGCGGCAGTATAATACCCCATGTGCCTTATTGAAACCGTGTGAAAAAAAAAACATTACTGTACACAATAACTATACGGAAAAGAACAAAGATCTTACGAATTATAAATTTCTGATCGTAATACCTACCGTACATAGTTTCATAGGTCTTAAGTTAGTTCTGCAGTTTCGATGAGCAATACACCAACCATGATGGAATACCAGAAATTGCAATCCGGTGGTAGAATGCCAATGGTGGGCTACGGTACATTTTTGGTAAGTTGGTCCGAATGCGTTGAAGTACGCTTAATAACAATTGTTATATACCTATGTTTACTGTCATCCTAACATTCTTGAAAACCATTTTTCGAAATAAATCCCGGAACATAATAAATTCACGAGTGGACGTTGCGTGGGTTCATCGCCGCAATACAACGGTTATGATTTCGGTAAAACTACGAAAGAATACTTTATAATGCATTATTATTATTTTTGAATTTCCAAGAGGACTTTGACAACTTCACTAGCCTTCTGTGGGCTAGATATGCTACCGCATGTTAGGATTACAGACGTACAGTAGAGCTAGAAGGGTATGGAAATGTGTATACGCTCGTGAATTTATAATTATTTCATTCTGTAATAGTTACTGGAACATACGCTACAAATAGTGCATCCATCTATTTTATGAATAGGCTTACGAGATTTAAAGAGAAGTGAATATTTTTGATACATGATGTATATTAATTAAAATATATTACAAAATTTTTCAATTAAAGTACTAATACGTTATAAATTATAACATAGCTACGAATTATAATGCTTTCATACATACGGTTTGAATCGTATTTTATTTATTTTTCAATACTCATCGGTTATCACGACTACCTTTTATTACGCGGTATAATTTAACAAATTTAAACATTAAATTATTACAAAAAATAGGGTATAACTAAGATATAAAAACAATGGTGAAATCGAAAATTGGGGCAAACGTTAATATTTGAGTTACAGAAAAAAAGGTATAATAAATAGCGGTTAATAATTCCGTGGATAATAACAATTATCAATAGGAAATAATTGACAGTTTAATCATAGTAATTATACATATTTTTTTTTTTTTATAACCAAAAGGAAAAATTCACATAGAGTGTAGTCTATGAAAAAGTTAATAACGGTAAAAAATAATTAATAATAAAAGTTTGATAATACGTAATAAAAGTGCACACAAAGTTATAAAAATAAATAAACTTGCAAAAAATATATACCTATATGGAATTTAATTCATAACTATTCAATTAATTTGGAATATTTTTTTTTTTTTTTTCGTTTGACTTTTGGTTTTGTACTATTGTTTTTCGAAGTTGTATATTCGAGGAATAGATCATCATATGAAAATATTGAGTGTTTATTTAATGCGTTCATACGATATAGTATAGAAATACGAAATATAATAACCATACATAGTTATAATCACTATACAATTATTCTCGAGAAACTATAAAGACATGACATCTTTAAAAAAAAGAACCGGTGGGCCTCACTCTGTTGTACAGTAGGGGGTGGAGTGGACCTCGTTTATAGGATAGGTAAATTGCAATGGATTTGTTAGATTGGAATGCAATGATGGGTATCATTATATACGAATAACGATTCTGAACGAAGATGATATGTTAGTCTAGAATAGGTATGTTATATAATATATAGTTAAATTGAAATATTATGTCAATATTTGCTTTTCGAACGCTTATAAAAAATAATTGTGTCTATGGAAATTATTAATATTGATCTTTAGCTTATTATTATTTATTATTATGTATAGTAAATCGTTTTCAAATACACAGTAAGTTCTCCAAATGTAGCTTGATCAAGATAATATGTTAATACAAGTATTAAAATCAGAAGTGATATGTATATTACTGAATTAAATAAATAAACATATTCGGTATAGATGTACGACTATAAGTTATAACTGCGCTGCAGTTGCTGGCTCTTTTAATTGCGTGTTGACTTTATGCGGTTATTCAGCTAAAGCGTTAACTTAACATACGATGTTTGTCCGTCTGGATTTCAAGCATGGTTTTCGGCCCGCTCGTTTTGATGTTTTCCCAAGGGTAAGATCAAGTATACGCATCATTTGCAGTTGTAGCACGTATATGATATGTTACATATAATAAGTTGTTTCCACAACAATTTACTGCTCGGGTCCATAAAGACTTGAAATCATCAATCATAAAAGTAACATATACATAAATATATTATGCGCCGTCTCACAAACATTGAATTCTTTCCGTAGTAATTTATCAAATGAAAAGCAAACGAAATCGTTCTTTTGAAATTAAACCGCAATTTCCCGGGACGTTTTTAGAGTAAAAATATTGTTAATTGTTTGTACATTGAAAAATAAATAAAATTATCTACTTAATAAAGATTTTAAGCTATTATTATTGTATTTTGTATAAAAACGATTCTGTTCTAAATCAATTGTACTTGATCAGTCAACCGCACATCCCACCCGATAAGTGGATTTCAGCAAATTCATTTACATAACAATTTAATGGCACTCGACATAAAAGCTTAACACAATTATATAAGATTATTTTTTACGGTGATTACGAACACATAATAGTGTATAGGTCCTCATATTTATTTTTATCGATCAATCAATTAATATAACGAGTGTCTAATTAAAAGCATTATGAATATATTATGTGCATAGATCGTTGTAATACTTGGGTTTAACTAATGAACCATGAGAATGATTTGACAATAAAACTTACACACAACATTGAACATATACGTATTGATAACTAATTATCTAAACGTTATGATGACTAATTATATGTTTTATGACTAATATTAACTAATAAGTAATGACAGCGGAAATCAACGGAAATATACAAGTTCGTTGAGTTCGTATTGAAAACATACATCGATTTAAAAGTAATCAATATGATAGCAAAACAGAAAACATATTTTAATCAACGCAAATCTCTATTGATAATAATAATATTTTTGAATTACACAGCTGGTATATGAACTGTTTATATAAAACTACGAGCCATTTGTTTTTGACAAAAGATTCATCCCTTTTCGAACGGTATAAAAACTGTATTTGACATTTATTTTATGACTCATATATTTTCCCGAAAACTTGGAAAGGAAAATAAAGTAATTAAATAAACAAACTAATTAGTAGTTATTAATAACGTTTGCAGGTAAAAAAAAATATATTATAGTTACCAAATTTCCTTTTAATACGGAATACAATATTAGAATGTGTCAACAAATAATTTGTTTTCATTACCTATTTTAATAAATCATACCAGCGCAATGAATAACGTAGAAGGGCTATATTTTCCTGCTTTATAATTTAACTTCTGTGGTTTTATCCACTATCACCTTTAGATTTTCCAGGGTGCAACCGCATTTTCGTTTGGGTTCAAGTAAAATATATTATGATATAATATTCTAAATTATTCCCGTGGATATACGCATTTCTATTGTTCCTCGCGCATCTTTATAATAAGGTCGGTTTGATTTAATTTATTAGCCACAGACCTCTAAAATATTCAGTTCAGCCGTATTTAGTTGGTGCCTATTGAATAGAAAATCTTATATATATATATATATATTTCGTATTTCCGCAAACTCCGATTACAAAGGTCATTACTTATTTTATATTAACCCACGACAGTTTAGGCCATTGGGTGTACAATTAATTGGTATATTGGCCAGGGTTATGTTTCTGGTGCATTGGTGTACGCGTGTGTGTCGTTATTGTCAAGAGAGACACGGTTTCGTCGCTATGAACCTGGGTGATCATCCATCCACGAGTAAAGGGGATATGTAAGCTTTAATCTTCTCTCCCTGTCTATCACACTTGAAACATAGGATTTCAGGAAGTTTTATATTTCAAACGTACCCATCGATCAATGAACGCGATAACAATTTTGAAAACAGATTTGAATTCGTCGTTTGGATTGACTTCTCACATTTTTAAATTTTGTACTTAACATACCTGCCCAAATATGAACTTTTGTTGATTTTTATGTTTTCAATTTGTTTTGTGAAATGTTGAAGAATAAAATCAAAAAATGGGAAAGTCGATCTAAAGTAGACTTAGCGACGAATGTAAATCAGTTTTCAAAGTTCTTATCGCATTAATTATTGAACGATCGGTATGTTGGAAATAGAAAACGTTTAAATGCCTATGTTTCGCGTGCGATAGACAGAGATAGAAAATCATGCCCATAAAATCGTATTTCTATTTTATTTTTCCATACAATTACTCACTACATATTTTATCCAACGCATTTGAATACGCTGTTAGCATATACTGTTGATACGATTTACTGCCGAAAAAAAATTCTCTGCTGTACAATTTAGAGTGTTTAGACATTATAAATAACTTTAAAGATACTTCTCGGAATAAACTATGATCATAATAACATAAATCCCAATCATGCCATTTAAAACACCGATTAGATGTAATTTTATCGTATCACGTCATACTGCGTGTTGCGTATACATCGAAACGCTTGAAAACAATAAAACTTATTTCATCAGTTAAAATTAAAAAGTTTCATTCCGTATAGAGCGTCTCCTAACCTTTTTTCATTCACTTACCCTCTGAGCCCGACCACTCCTCAGAACTACCAATTCGAGATAAACTTTTTTTTTGTTCGCTATTGTTGCTATTATTATCACGTATTATGTTGTTGTGACCTAAAATATACCGTAAAATATGAAAAATTAAAACACACTGATTGTATTCGTGACAAACTACAATGATTACATTTAATTACATTTTTTTATAAATGAATCACAATAAGAAATATTATTAAAATAATTAAATCAGCACACCATATTCCCGAAACGAACCCATTATCGTTCGTGTACCTCTTGAGATCATCTCGTGCACCCTTGAGGTTTCGCGTACCTGCACAAGTTGGGAAACATTGGTATACGTCATGAACATAATTCGACCAAACGGCGCAAACTTCCAACAAAATACGTTTCCGAAAAAATACGGTTCTGACAAAATATGTTTCCGACAAAATATGGTTCCGCCAAAATACGGTTCCGGCAATATATTTTCCAACTTTATACGTGCCCCCGCGTAAGATGACATAATAATATTACTACATCGAGTTCTATACTCGTATATGAATGGTAAAACGGGGATAAGTGTATGCAAACGTACGAAAAATTCAAAATCAATATTTATCCGATTCCAAGCCTCGAACACAACAATAATATTATGGTGGCTTGTTTTTCGCGTAACGTTCATACGCCGTTTACGAAACGGCACTGAGCACGTAAAATGTAGGTTTTCGAATGTGGCATACCTAAAAAATGTAACCACATGTGATAGTATATTATATTAGGTATATATTGGTCACGTCAAAATCACAACACGTTTCAGTAATCTATAAAATTCAAATACCTATATACTATTGGCGCACGGTCACTTACTGATCAGCGTACATCCAAAACTACTCTAGATTATTACCAATTCATCTGAATTGTTGAAGAAATGTATGTAGTAGTACTAAATTTATTACTAAATTTATACGGATGATTTAAGAGATGATATTTTTCGAAAGTCACATTTTTAAGAGTAGAAACAGTTTTTGTACTCTGGGCTTGGATGTATATAGTTTTTCACTTTTTAGTTACCTAGTAGATATTTTGTATCATATATTAATATGTTGATATTACCGGTTCAGGTGTATTGTGTAAATTAATGTAGTATAAATATTAAATATTAACTCACATTATCAAAATAATAATTTCTCTAATTTAAAATAGTAAAATATCTCCCGAATGAGGCTTGTGGGTAATTTATTCAGTGTATTATTTTGTGATACATGTATATATTATGTACTTTTATTTATTTATTTATCAAATGACGCTCGTTCTATCAATTTAACAAAGGTACAATAACAGTAATTTTTATTATACAATCATAATCATGTCATAGTTGGGAAATCAGGCGTGCACCCAGGATTTTTGTTTGGGAGGGGGCTTAAACATTTTCCTATTTTCTTTACATATAAGTAAATAATTACCACAGATTATAAATGGTAATTTTTTACCATTATTATTATATGTTATATGTTATATATGTTTAATTAATCATCATTACAGTACCATGTTTGTGAAAATATGCTATAATAATGTATAATTTAGTGAAAAATTTATTTTTTTGGGGGGGAGCTTTAGCCCTAAAGCCCCAAAGCCCCCCTCCCCTGGGTGCGCTACTGTGGGAATAGTTCACAGATTTAAAAATTCTTAGAAATAGACGTTTCACAGCGTTGAAGACCATAAGATTTTTACGTATATTGTTGCGCTGGCAAAGGAAGTTTAAAAAAGTTTTTACTTGTATGCATGTCGACTGTAATGTATTTATTTTCAACATTATGATAATCACGCTACAGTGCTCGACTCCGAACTTCCGAAGCTCGCCCTCGGTTAAATAATAATATTAAATTAATAACATAATAATCATAATCCACTTACAATTCATCTAATCAATAATCATTATAAACGCATAAACACAACATACAGGTAGTCGACTCGTGTTCCAGCCATTATATAACATATTATAATACAGTAATATTAATCGATTGTCTCTTCATTGCATTACTTACGTGTAGTTTATTATAATTTAATTTTGTTATTATTTTATTGACTACAGATTTTATTGACGAACGCAACATACGTATAACCTATTTACCTATTATGCCAATTATTGTTTCGAAATATTTTTCAAACGACTGCTCACATAATTAATTATAAGTTTAAAGTTTTCTACGCATTTTTCTTTATCCAATGTATGGAATTTAAAATTAATATAATTCTTTCAATTTTTCCAATGCTAACTTACGGCAAGAGCGGAATGTTTTCTTAATGTCAGGAAAATGCCACGGCTTAATGTCAAATAGTCATTTATTCGTGCTTGTTGGTACGTTTTCCCCAAAGATGCATGAATGAAATGATAATCGAAAAACGAGCAAAACAATAGAATTTTTGTTATTCGAAAGTATAAAAGGCCATAGTGAGAGTGCGCGGTAAACAATCTTGAACAAAAAATAACGTGTGCTATGTAAGAATATAATTGATAAATAATAAGAATACATATTTTAATTCAATGGGTGAAAAACATTTATTTATTAAGTATAATTAAGAGCGAAAATCTGTAAAATATTTTACGAATGAAATAATAATATGTTAATTGACTATGATGTGTTTACCGATTTTATGTAATCATTTTCCAAAAACTTCTATGCACTGCTTTTTAATTATCGTACATAATTAATATCATTATAATATGATGATCCTAAATAATTTTAGGCTCTTGACCTGGAATTGGAAAACGCTTTGAATAAAGCTCTAGAAGCTGGTTACAGGTACATCGATACGGCCAGTGGTTACCGTAACGAACACGTCATCGGAAAGGTTTTAAACGAATGGATTTCATCCGGTAAAGTGACGAGAGGTGAACTGTTTATCGTCACTAAAGTATAGCTATATTATGATATGCATTTATACGACGAACGTCCAAATAACAATGATGATAATATTGTATGTTTAAATGTTCCACGCAGCTCCCTGCTTATGGAAATCAAGCCGAGGATGTGGAGAAGTATATTAAAAAATCACTGAAAGACTTTCAACTGGAATACCTTGATATGTATTTGGTACACTTACCGTTCGGGGTGTTCAAGGACGACAAAACTGAATACAGTGATATGAAAAGAGACGACGGTACGGATCACGTGAACATTTGGAAGGTATATTATTAAATTAATTATCTTTTTCGTCGACACACTTCGAGTGGAATGATTTTTTTTGTATTCGACAAACTGTCTACGGTTTTTTATATTGTTATTATTTTTTTAACGTTTTCTTTCTTTCGCGTTATCCACGCGGCCCCGACGGAAAACCGACCTGCCGCCTGCGGTTCACACAATATTCGTAAACATTTTCAATCAGTCTTAGATCATAATATTACAGCTTACGGATAACAACTCTGAAATCATGTTTAATGCTATACGCACTACACGGTTTGCAGGCAATGGAAAAACAAGTGGTCGCCGGCCGCACGAAAGCCATCGGCCTGTCGAACTTCAACATCAAACAAATACAACGGATACTGGACACCTGCATGATCAAGCCGGACAATCTTCAGAACGAAAATCATTTGTACCTGCAAGAGCCCGAACTAGTGCGGTTTTGCAAAGACAACGGGATCGCCATGACTTCGTACTCCAGCTTGGGCACGAGAGGCTCTCGAGAATTGATGGGAATGTCATGGACGTAATTATACCGTTTACCGTGTTAAGGTTCTCTTAAAATATTGACTGGCGATGGATGGGCAGGGGAAGGGGGGAAGGTGAAGAAGAAAATTGTCAAGATACGTTTTTGGGGCAGCAATATTATTAGGGGCAATGTGGTAGGGGAGGGGTTTGTTCAAAAATCTCATCAAGCACATGAATACCTACCTACTATTTGAGTAGACGAATTTAAAAATATTCCAAAACCTATGATAAACAATTTTCAATGCAACTGTAAACTTTAAATAAGCCACTGCAGTAATTTGAAAATAAATATAAGTTAAGGGCATCGGGACACAAAAACCAAACTTGCGTATTAGCGGATTTTGCGGCTTTAGACTCGATTCACTCGCATCGGTGGTCATCGTTGTAATAACGCCTATAAGCTGCTTAAATGTGACAATGACGAAATAAAAAGAAAAAAAGGTAATCTTATGTTCGGCGGTATTTTGCAGTAATAAACAGTTGCCGGAGATGCTGGAGAACGAAACATTGATGAAAATAGCAAAAAAACACCGCAAGACTCCGGCTCAAGTATTATTGCGGTTTATCGTTCAGAAAGACGTTTCGGTAATACCCAAAAGTACGAACCCACAACGAATTGTGGAAAACATACGGGTAAATGACGTAAAAAATGATTAAAATTTACTATGATTACTCTATTCAACACGGTTTGATATTTATCTCTGTAAGATTTTCGATTTCAAACTGGATTCAAGTGACAGGGAATCTTTGTACGGTCAGGACGCCGGAGAAGGAGGGCGTATCGTACGATTTCTATTCTTTCCCGAGTAAGTAAATTAAATCATCTCTTTTTTAAGAATGGACCAAGCTATTAATTAATACATGTATAGTTGAAAAATTCAACCGATTGGATTGTATGATTTACTATTTTTATTTTATACCTTTAAAATAAAAATGATTAATTTTCAGAATCACGGAGCACCCAGAATATCCGTTTCTGGTTCAAAAATAACAGTTTTCCAGTTGGGAAGTATCAATTTTTAGATTATTCCGTTCACAGTGTATTTTTCTTTTAAAATAATTATCACTATTTAATAAAACATCAAAAATATAATTTCAACAGCTATATTTTATTTTTTTTAAATTCATTATTTATTCATTTATATATTCTCAATTATGGGTATTTCGAAACAAACATAGAAAGCAAGAATTACTCTCTATAAGTCCAAATATCAAATTTAATTAATTTAACATATAAAATCCGTAGACACGGGTATTATATAATCTCGTATATGAAAAAATTGTACTTAAAATCACTTTTTGAATAAGCCTTAATTAATGTAGTCATTACGATCTTCAATAAGTAATTCACGTATTGTACATGGAATAGTACAAGATATGATTTTATTTTTTGTTTGATACATTGTTGTGTTATTGAAAATAATTTATGAGTAACCGAGTATCTTTTACATAAACTGCAATGATGAAGGATATAATAATGTACAGTTAAAAAAAACTATTAAAATACATTTTTAGGTGATATTAAATGTAATTACTTTAACGTTTAATTACTTCGCAAATTCAAAATCTCTGTAAGATATTCTTCTTCTATATAAAGTTTATCAAATATAAATTTTTAAGGGGACGGAAAATTAGTAAGTAATATTTATCTACAGTTTATTCATCAGGACAAGATGTGGTACAGTGCTCAAACTCTGTTCGTACATTAATATTTTTATTGCTGGTCAAAACCCGAGAAAGTCATTATTTTCGTATTACAAAATGTCAAAATGTCACAAATAATGCTTGAAAGATTTTTCGAAAAAGTATTTGATGGTTTCGACATAAGTGAAATTAAATCTGTGTCAAATTACTGATCGATTGATAGGGTTATACAAGACATTTTGAACCTTTTATATTGTCCTAAAAAGTGTTGGTCACAGTAAAAAAAAACTGCATCACCGTGAAACCAATATAGCTGACTTTCTCTTCTCAAAAGTCCGAATATGAATATATAAATATAATAAAAGTAGGTTATACTTCAACCATGGTAAAAAATCTAATATTTAGAAGAAGAAAAAATGCACTCGACAAACGTTTGAGATTTTTAACCTTATTTTTTTTTTTTATACGATACCGGATACAGTCAACGTAAATATGCACTTTTTACAAAATCGATGAACCACCGGCGACGTAGACTAACAGAAACGCGGTAGACTCGAAAACTGTTTTTTTGTTATTCCTTTAACAATGCATGAAATAATAGTATAATACGTTAATACGTTCAATAAGTAATCGGTAAAAGTAATGAATGGTTTTTACGATTTTTGTACTCGGAGAACGAGTTATACAAATCAAAACCGTTTAAATAATTACAACCGCAGTAACAATGAAAAGTTAATCGACTTGTCATGACCATGTTATTTATGATTATGACTGTAATGCATGTGTATATTATGTTCACGTAAAATCGTCTTACACATTTTATTCAGATTACGCCAAAGTATTGAAACACGCAGAAAGTGTTTGGTACAAATGCCATACAATTCAGAGCTTGCGCCAATGTGCAGTTCTAAATTAAAATGTGCAGTTCTTATTTAAATATTGTGCAGTTGGTAAAAAAAATAGTATGATTTGATTGTAACATAAGTACTATTTAACATTATTTTGTTTTTAAAAATTATTAGAAATTATGATAATTGACAATAAATATTTATCTATGAATATCAAGAGATCAAAACCATGGTTTTATGATAAACCGTGGTTATGACCGTTGCATTATCATAGAAGTCATAGAGCATATTATTATGCTTATAATTTGTTATTTAAATTATTAACATCTATATTATTGATGACGTATAATATAATATTATTTAATATGTATGATAGTATGTATTATTTATTATATGCGAGAGTCAAATTATTTTCACTTCTGTAAAACATACAGGATGTGCAGCTCTAATATTTCCTTAACGCAAGCTCTGATACAATCGATTGCGCAAACATCGGAATAAGATGAGAAAAACATACGTATCATCATATACAAGAGGATGACTTGAATTTGGCTGATTATTATATTGTTATAAATTTATATAGTGGTTTTTTACAATTTTTTTTTTTTACATTTTTCGTTCATATTTTTGGAGCGTCTATTCCTTCTGATGTTGTATCATTACTACGGAATCATAATTATTATCGGTCGCTATTGCTTCTTTGATCCTTGGAAGATAACATATATTGGTTTATTCATCATGTTGAAAGCGACCGCTTATATAAGTATTACTGATCAAATAATTGACGAAAGTCGAAAGACAAATACGAGTCATTTTCAAAGGATCAAAGAAAAGCGTGTCAAGTCGTATGTATGACATGTATGCGGTGGTAGTATGGCCTCGATCTAAAACTTGGAATTCAAATAAATAAGCTATAGACATTTCACTGTTCTTTTTTTCCAACATCATATAAAACATATGGTTTTATAGGAAAGTACCGCGATCAGTAACGACTTGAGACTTCACACATCAAATAGTGATATCACGAATGAAAATTTGTCAACCGTCTCCTCATGTATTTTTCAGCTACAATATAAAATATTACACGCTAACTATAACAGTTATAACTATACAGTCACTTCTGTCTCTGCTAAAAGATTGCATATTTGCATGCACACCGTCTAATCGGTCTAGATTTCTAGAACAATAAAAATAAGTCACACTCTGTCTTAACTGTAGGTACGAGTAAAACGTTATGTACTAAATTCATTAAATCATTTTCAAATTATTACAAAATTGAAAATAATCAAGTCTGGTAAAGTTAATTATTTGTTTTAAGCCCTTCCAGCTAAGATAATATAGAGTTAACATAAAGTTAGTACAGTAAGTTTAGTTAACTAAACATAGTTATTCATATTAAAATTACCTTAATTTTATGACTCGTTAATACCCAACGCTTTAACGACTTGGCAATAATAATGAAATTGTTGTTTTAGACAATCATCTGTTCTATATAGACGCGGCGCGCCGTGACTCATCGAAAGTAAATCGTATATGTTCAATATATATTATACTTCAACGATTAATAAGTTTTAATCTGGCTGTGTAACAAGTAGGTGCGAACATTTATTTTTATAATACTCAGTGCCAACGTGCCATTGCGTCGATTGATGAACCGGAAAAGAAAAATATACAGTCGGATCAATGATTGTATAGTTTATCTCTGAAGGGTCATCCGTCCATGAAACGATCGTTCGTCACACTACATGATTGATCTAAGATAGGGAGACCATATACTTCCTGTTTGAAATAGGATTGTCCCTTTTTTTAAATGATGTACCGTTTTCCCAAAAAATATAAACGGACGCTTTTCATTCCCTTTTAATTATTACGTTACTTCCATATTATTACATTTTATTTGGAAAAGAGAAAAAAAATAAATTTGGGTAGAAAAAGGATTATGAAATTTATGAATAATAAAGATAGCTGGTAAGATTATTTTTCTTACCTATAGTTCAAATAAAATTAATCGATGCTGATGTGTAACAACTTACCATGTACCTATTGTTGAATACTTTAATAATGAAAATTAAATTATTTTATTATTGGTAAAATATTTAAAAATAATAGTATTATATTTGTAATTATTGTAATTATGTTTTGAAATGCAATTTTTTATGATGGAGATGGGGAGAGAGTAACAACTTTCCTGTTTTTTTCTTTCTTAAAATGGTCACCCTATTTAAGATTATTGCATGACGGACGGGGAAGACTAGGTGTATTATACTAGATCAGAGGTTCCCAACCAGGGTTCCATGAACTTTAATTTTTGGGCGCCGCGAAACTATTTGAAATATGAAACGACTTCATGAAAAATATAGCATTCGGAGTCATAAAACAGACTATACTCTATGTTTACTTATTCTACTTTTATTTATACTAAGGCACTTAGCTTAATAAAACCGAAGTTACAAAATATAAATTTAACTACTATATTGCAATAAATTAAACAATATTACTATTGCGTATTCAGTATAGAGTATATAGGACATAGACCAGATAGTGCTTCCGAATTTTTAGAAAATAATAAAAGGGGCCGTGAGTCAAAAAAGAACCTCTGTACTAGATACTCACAAGTCATAAGTTCGCAGTAAACTATAGACTACCCGTCGTTCAGCGCGCGACAACGTGAAATTCGTCAAAAAATGATCGCTTTCTTTCAAAGACGATAAGCATGGGCTTGTTAATTTTACCGATTTTCAGGTAGTCGATTTTAGGATAAGATTTATAACATGGAAATTCCACCAATCGCAAACTCCACCGATTATAACAATTTCTGATTTGGAAAAATCACTACCATAACAATCCCGATCATAACGATTATAAAGTTTTTTACATTCGTGCTTACAACTTTCTTGTCTAAAAATTTAGACGACACCGGTTTATATAATATTATATGTAATATATTGGCATACCGTGGAACCAAAAGAGTACGAAATATTTTATACATGTTAACGTGTAGTACTTTTAATTGATTCGTTCGTTGATTTTGCAATGAGTACTTTAAATTTTAACCGAATAATTATAAATTCAAAGTACAAGTGTGTCATCACAATTCGTGCGGTTCGAAAATAGTACATATAATAATATTACCTATATTACTGTAGGTATATATGTAGAGAAAAATCTTATAATTGAAAGTATATTGTAGATAAAATAACCAATATTTTACAGGTTGTACTCGCTATCGATGTAAATCGTCTAAACTGCAATTTAAATACGATCAAAATAATTATAATGCAAAGCATCGTACAAACACAATTTATCAGTCGTGCGTAATCGGCACGTAATTTCGAACGGTCTGCTGGGTAAACCAAGTATAACGCAATTATAATAATAATAATAATATAAAATTTCATCCATTAGGATTTAGGCCGTAAAATACGGATGTTGCACAAGCTACGTATAACCATTCGTCTACTACTGCAATATCTTCACAGTATAATGCCATTGTGAGCCGATCAGTGGATCAGTTCCCAAAAGGTTTATTATAAGGTATTGTGCTATGTTATGAGGAAACTTTTTTACATATTACTAATAGCACGTGGTTCCCGACCGGTTTACAAAACACATAAGAGTATAATATAATTGACTCGGAAAAATATGCTTTGAAATTTATTGAAACGTTTAATATCAAAAATAAAAACAAAAAACATTATACATAGATTTCCTAACCAGTACATATTGTAATACACTGTACGCCCATATAGAACAGGCCTAGACGTAGCCACGTGTAACATATTGTAATATTTATTCTTTTTTTTTTTTTCTTGCCGTTTTGCTTACTCGATCAATTTACGCCGTTTTGAAGATGGGTATCTTCTTAAAAACGATTATCGATTTCCATCAGAAACATGCCTCGAAACTATACTGCGATTGACAATTTATAAGTATGTATTTAGTTATATATAGCTCATAAGCAACTTGTATGGGAGGGATATTAACCATGACCTCGGTCAATGACTCAAAACAAATGGATTGGGTGAGGAGATTATTGTAGGTTTTATACTTTTTTTAAATAAAATCCGTTTAATTGTTTTCGATTTTTTTTTACTTTTTTTTTCTGAACATTTAATTTCCTTTGTAGCAAAATACGACTGTACGGAAAACATATTCATGAAATTATCCAATAGTGGTTTAAATGTGGTTTATTCTACTATATGAAACGTTTGTCAAAGTAAATTATTATTTCGTCTTCCAGCCATCCGCCAGTTTGCTATAATATTAATATAATATAATATAAATATATTGAAATATTATGAAACAAAAACACTACAGTAATTATACATTTTTGCGAATCAATTCATATCGCGTTTACACGTTGTAATTATAATTTATGGTATTTATGGGATTCTAGTATTATTTATTAGTCCGTACTGCAGTCGTCAGTTTTAATGAGTAAAATATTTATTGTAATTATTTCTATAATCACACCATTGATTTTCTCGCAGTACCTTTTATAATTAATATTATTATAAAAACATTAGAAATGACGAAACCCTGGGTTATGATTTTTTTTCACAACCGTGTGATATCCCCGCGTCAAATCTGTATACGCTTTTTTTACTTGGAAAGTTAAGCACAAATTACTGTACGAAAAATTGTATATTTTACACTTAAATTAAGATTAACTATCGACTATAATATTATAAACATACTCTTACACCAATTCGTGCAACGTCAGAAAATAAGCGACCAAGGCAAAATCAATAAAATGTAAAAACATAAGTTTCTTCGAAAATGATTATATTTTGTTTACTTTTAGCAATGGTTTAAATTAATTTTTGTTTAGTAGGAAAATAAAATGAGAGTAATTTAAAAGTTCAGGACGTTTTGTCCGTCCTAATTGTAAATTAAGACATAAATAACTGATTAAAATGCTAACGATCAATAATATAGGTAAAAAAAACTGTATATTTTTACAAAACTAAAAACCCGTATTTTAAAAAACCGTAATTAAATAATAGATAATAATAAATAGAAAATTTTATAATAATTATAGGTTTCAATCGAATTGATTTTTGAATTCTAAAATTATATGCTTAATGTATGCAACACATAGTTCCTAAGATATTTTAAATATTATATCAATTATTTCATTTATTTATAATTTTTCGCTGATAATTAAGTATGCCATTTGGCGTTTATATAGTTCCTAGCATTTTTCGAACGTGTTTGATTTATATTTACTTTTAAAAATCCATTTGAATGAATCCTTAATCGAAATCGAAGTGTGTATTAGACAATTGGTATTTAAAATCGTCGTAAGAACCTAAGAATAAACAGTGTTATCAACTTCGATCATAGATTTTAACAAATTCGTCTTACTTTTGACACTTAGTATCTCGTTCAACTACCTAAGTGTCGACAATATTATGTTGGACTTGGAATTTGGATGTACCTGAATATATTAAGAATTTTCAAATGGTCAACTATTTTTGACTTTGTCATATTTCAATATTTAATAATAAATCTACAAATGATTAGTAGTCTTAAAGTTTTTAATAATCTTACGCCCTTACTTCAAAAGTTGTTTATTGACCGCACATGACTAATATCAGTTAGACAGAAAAAACCAAAAATATCAATCAAACAATGTACTCGTATTAATTAAATATTTCTTATAGTATCAATATAAATAAAATAAAAGTTCTAGTCCGGGAGTATTTTTGTATACTTGTATAGTAGGTATACGTAAAAATATTTAAGAACCGTATAACGATTTAAAAAAGGTATCATTTGGTATGGAAAAAACTCCATTGAGCTTCAACCGAAAATCGACCGGAATTCTTTTTTCTATATATTATGACCAATTATTTTATTATAGGTAGAAATTTTCGAAAAAAAAAACAACGAATGTCGTCATACATAATATTATACTTTGCGACATTTCGTGTGTGTTTGACGCAGTTTAGTGTGGGGAATATCGAAAAGCGAGAGCGCCTTTGGGGGGTCCCTCGATCGTTTGTGTCCGGTTATACCCGGTATACCTACGAGGTCGTGCCTCGGATTAGTACCGAACCGCTGAAAAATAATTATACCCGTGAGAGGTTACTATATAACACACAATGGGTAGGTAGTAATATTGAAATTTCGATTAGCCGAAAGAAAAAGGAAAACCTAATCGAAAATAGAAACAGTATTATGTCCAGGAATAGAAAGCGTGCGAGACGCGTAGTGGGAGACGTTCGCGACGAATTGAATGAAAAATTAAAAACCGTGTGTACCGAGCACCCGTCGCGCGTGGTGACCATATTATAATATTATACGAGTATAATATAATATGTACAATAACTGTGGTATAAAAAGTACGTGCTTAATAGTAATAATAATAATCGTTGGTATTTATAGTAAATAAATGACGCGTTCGACGTGCGTGCGTGTGCTCCTACCACGTTTACGTAACCTTCCCCCCGGAGTCCGCTGAAGCCGATCGGTGGTACGCACACGGGACACGAGCACACACGCTATAAGCAGTCGACGTTCACTCGCACGGTAGACACGACACGACAAGTTGGCAACGATCGCAACAAGACGCACAACCCCAACCGATCATCATGAAGTATTTGAAATTGAACTCGGGCGGAAACATGCCGATAGTGGGTTACGGGACGTGGCAGGTGAGTGTTCGTACACAATAATATTACATAATATTATGGGCCAGTATTATTACGGCCATCGTGACGAAAACATTATCAAATACCATTTGAGGTAACGCGCACCGTTATTATAAGACATATATAGGTTTCCAGTTATGTTATCGTCAATTTTTTCAAGAGTACCTATACAAAACGGCAATATAGTATTTTTTTTTTTAAATTTTTTTTTTTTCTTATGATTAATACGGTTATGTGGTGAGGAGTGGTGTAAGTAACAAATTTAAACAATAATAAACCGATCGTACGAAGGAAAGAAATAATATCCATTACGAAAATAGATCAAAATGTATACAATAATATTATTGTTAAATCGATTGTAATATTATTTTATGTAATATTAAGTTTGGTACACATATTATTGTTTATATTTGTCCGCGATCTGCTTGAAAGTATACGGCGTATATATCATGTAGTATGCCCTTCATGATGGGAACGCCGCTGGGTCTATCTGCACTGTACGTAGGTATATATTGTTATAGCACATAATAATAATAATAATAATAATAATAATAATAATAATAATAAGTGGTCTACGACCGTGTACCGATGAATGCAGTGTGCGGCGCGTGTTAACGACGGTTTGTGTTTTCGCCATGTGTTTGCATATACGGTCGCACTATATTATCTGCTGCCCGGGCCCGTGGCGCTATAATCCGACTGCGAATCCATCCGCGGACACGCCGTGCACCCGAGACGACGTTTTGACGTGACCATTGTTTTAACGGACCCTGCAGGTGGAGAACACGGACGACTCGGACGTAGGTAGAAAACGACGGTGAAGCTAACAGCCAATTTCACCCGGTGTATAATATTATAAAGTATATGTGCACACGTATTATTACGGTCACGAGCAAATCGTATTTTGTAGACAAAACAACGAAAATCTATATTCGTAGACATTTTTCAACGTTTTGTATGTAAATACACCGTCATCTCATTGCGTATGATACTGTTATTTTTAATAAACACAATAAATCGAAATGATACGTACAGGTTATGCACAGCTATTATACAGGGACCATGTTTTGTAATAAGATGTATGATTTAAAAACCTAAACACTGACTTAAAACAAAATATCTTTAAAAATTTGCTCACGCAGCCTAGACATAGGTATTTCTCGCAGTAAGAATCTTGCTGTATTAGAAAAATGTTTGAAAACTATACTAACCTAACAATGTTCATATCTTCGTAAGACACCCTGTACACATATTATAACATATAATATATTACAATATTATTGTGTTTGGTACACGGCACCGCGTTACACGGTTATTGTTATAATTTTATACAATTTAGTGCTTCGGTGCGCGAAAATGACGACGCCTGGAAAGACCAAACCATCAAACCAACCAATTCTCGTTCATTTGCGCACACTAGAACGAGTTTGCGTAGTTTTTTCGAACATTTTCCTTGACCGATTTTCGTTGCGCTTTTAATTGGAAATAAACAGCTAAACCAGTGAGTGGGTATAGTAAGCCGTGCGAAAATGTCCTGGATACTGAATTAAGATGTGGTTAACGGTGAGGATTTGGTCGTTTTTAATAAGAAATTCACCTTACATAAATATTAATGTATTGTACACAACGTTTTGCTTACGCACGATAAACGAAAATATGCTTACGAAACGAACGACAGAAAGTGATAGTATGATGGTGGTGACCTTCAGATGAACACGGGAACATCCTTGAAATACAAATTAATCTCACCGGTGGACCGTCTCGATTCTTCTCTAGTTTTACAATAAATAATCGTCTAATCGAATTTAAATCAACATATTTAAATGTGAAAATAATCGAATAATTCCACCCAACTTCAAAGGTTTTACAGAAATCACATCATGATCAAAAAGGCGCCACTATATTGAAGTACATAATATTGTAGAACATATTAGATGCAATTACTGGATTAAGATAATATCAACAAATATGATATTTATCTTCACTAGTTGCAAATGGTGTTGAATAAAAAAATTTTTGACTTTCGTCATATCGTTTATTTAAACAATAATTTAAAAAACTCATTACCCATAATTAAAAAAGTTAAATTCCTGAAAAATTAGGAGCTTAACCAATCATGCAATTTTTAGACGCAAATTCAATGGTTTTATTTGAATTTAATTGATTTTATATGCGTCCAAAAGTACAACATAGCATATTTGCGTTCAGTAATTCAAAATATTATATTGTGTTAAGATGTTTTTACAATATTTTAATTTTTAAGCGAGCTATATTTTTATTTTTTATTTTTTAATTGTAATATTTTACGTACCTAATCATAACTTTCTTAGAAATTAAAATATCGTAGAAAACCAACCAATAAAACACATATAATGTTAATAATTTGTATGTAATAATCTTCTTTTGATGTTTGATATCAGGTGTTTACCCAAGCTACAACAACTAAATCATATATAATGTGTGTAAAAAATCAAATAATTCGACTGAACATCAGTTGTTTTTCAGATATTATGACATATAATATTATATAATCTAATATTTTTTCCAATATTTTAACTGCAATAGGTACTATATATACCTTATATGGTCAAAACATTGAAAAAAAAACAGATAAAATAAGCTTACCTAACATAAAACTATTTCAATATTATCTATCGTCGACGTATAGTGCGTTTGATAACGATTGTCACAACGAATTATTTCTTTAAATTCTAGTTTGAGAACCAAACATATAAACATAAGTGCAAGTGACATAATATTATATAAATGAGTAATTCAAACATTGTAAACACGTTAAAATATAATGTCACATGAGTGTAAACATTTAAGTTATTTTGTGGATAAGTTTTTTTTCAAACATCGCCCGTGAAAGCTTCACGTTGTGAGATTTTTTCAGGGATAACAAATGAAAAGTGAACTCGAACTAGTCATTGAACACGAGAACAACGGTTATTTTTCTAAAAACAATATCAGCGTTTCGTTCATTGAGCACAAACCAGTAAGATCTGGAAACATTTATCTTATGCGTTCAAGTAGCATCTGAATTTTTTGATTATTATAACTAATATGTCTTATAGATTGTAAAGCTGTAATAGTTTTGTACTAATGGCTAATAAAACAAAATTTAAAAAAAAGTGTTATAGATAAGCGCACAGGCAGTTTATATGTTATTTTTACTAGAAAATTGTATAATTACGTGTCATGTTATTCACGTGTGTGAAAGTTTAAATTAAAAATATATATTATTAATTACAATACATAATAACAGTATTTGTATAGGCATCCACATGTACCAGCTAGGTCGAGGAACCGTTTGAGAAAAGTTCGTTGATACTCCAAAACCCTTTGAAAATGATAAACTTTATTTTTTTATTTTTAAACTTTTAGTACAACTATGAGTATGACAGTTCAACAACTAAAATATTAATTTTCAACAATTAATGTAAAAGTACAGTAAGAACAAAGTAAAGTAATTAAACAAATAATAATAAAGATGATCAATTATATCAGATACGAAAATGTAACGGCGTAACGCAAAGTCTTATAGTTAATGATAATATTTAGTTAATATAATAATAATATGAACGAAATTAGTAATAATAATGAGAAAAGTATATAGTACATCTATATTATTTTAGAAATTTATGAGGACATTTACTTGGAATGAATGCGATTTCAATGAGTTAGAAATTATTTGGAAATGATTATAGAGTTATAGTGGCTTTGGTGATGAGTGCATTAAGAACTGATGGAAACCCTTAATGCAAATAGATACAATTAATTATTTAAATATGTATTACGGTTGATTTGATAAACATGTTAAATGTTAACGTTTCCTTGCAGTATGTCTAACCTCTGAAATTAACTATTTATTGCCATTATCGAATCAAGCATTAGAAAGTAATTTTGAGTTAGGTTATCCGTAACAATGGCGTCGATCACACGAATGTCAAGTAGATTTAGTAGGTAAGAGGTAGGATATTTTGGTAATTATTATGTTTAAGTTATTTCGTTTTTCGAATAATGAAATAATATATTAACTATAATATTCAATCTAATACTGTTCATAAAAAATAGTCAGTCATAGCTCACCTATTTACAATTGGATAATAGGAAAAAATGCATTTCAATATTTGTTCAGCTACAAAATAAATATAAATGGATTATACAATCCTCATTCCATTATATATTTATCCAATTGTTATGTTAACAAAAAAATGTCTGAGCCTTTTTATGTTTGTTGTCATATAACTTTCCTAATACATCGGCCTTCAGTGTCACTGATCCGTGATGTAATAATGATAAAATTATAAATTCAACTAATTTGTTGAATTATTAGTTGGCTGGGTGTAACTATAATATTTTACTCGCTGATCCAAGGCCATCGCACTCGATCCTTGGTGAATCATTTTTATCAGCTAATACGATTGTTTATATAATTTCAATCATATAATTTAAAGTTGTATTACAATTTTTTAATCAGATACAATTTTTGCCCCCCTCCCCCCCCAAAAAAAAAGGCAATTAAAGATGTGCCCTATTGTTGTTGGGATAAAATTGCATAAATAAATGTATGAACGAGACGTTTCGCATTTAGAGAACATTTTAAATTCTAATTAAATTAATTGTGCATACAATTACGATTAATACTGTTTAATACTGAACTATGAATACAGACTGGGTATGAAAAATATCCGGCTTTGTGTTTCTTTCAATGGCTCAGCAGAGCGGTTAAACGTAAACATTAACTTTTTTCCTAATCCTGCAGTGGACACAATTTGTTTGCCAAATGATGGATAACATTTGAGTTATATTTTAATAGAGTTAGTTATCACGGTTTTTGATTCAAATAATTGACAATTAAGTTGCCGTAGAATAAGCAAAAATAATTATTGACAATGCCGATTTTATTCGTGAGTATATTATTTGTAAAATATTGCTATATTATAATATATGAATAAATCTTGACAAATTAAACAAATTAGTTGAAATATTTAATGGTTCAGCACTAAACAGTGCCTGTAATAATATCGATGGTAATGTTAACCGTCGAGGAGTTGAATACTTCAGCATTTGCGATTGGATCAGAATAATTGAAACTATAACAGTTTCAGAATGATTCGATAACAGGGAAAGTTTAAATTAATGCCAGCTAAAGTTGTAGAATGTTCGTTACGATCATTTTTACGTTTCTAATTTTTTAAATTCTTCAAGGATAAGCTTATGTCTATAATAAGACGAATTTCGTAACAACAACTAAAGTATAATTTGTCATCACGTTCAGTTTTTAATGATGATAATGCGCGGTAGGTATATCGTATCAAATTGTATCGGTTATGCAGCAAATTCAATTGTAATAAAGATAACAATTAATGTCACGTCGAAATTGAAATACCTTTTCACGTAATAATATGAAATTGGAATTACAGTAAATTATATTTTATGAATAAACATAATTAAATAACGCGACACCCCATAATACGCTGGGAAATAAATACCCATATCGTTAATTGCTCGATTTTATAGCAACATGAATAATTAGTTATAGTGCATAAGCAATTATGCTTAGTGATGGCCTATTAAAACGAGAAACTGTTTATAGATATAAATACGAGTGTATAGGTTCAATGTAGAAAATATAATAACTGACGTCAAATTAACTATATCTGTACGCACTTGCAAACGAAAACTATCGAACGTTATTTGGTATAAAAAATAACCCACAACAAACATTTTTGACCTAAATACATCTTCACAATATAATATCTCATAGTTATTAATTATTAACATTTTTATTTTTTTTATTTTATCAATGCTATAATAATATTATAGAATATATTGTCGAATGAATATATTATATTCATTCGACAGTTCAAAGATATATACCTACATGTCACACGCGTTTAGATAAAGTATGATGATTACAATAACGCGCATTGTTGCGTTAACCCCACGTAGAGCATAAGCGACATATTATTAAATTAATATAGCTGCTGGCTTACGTGCAACAACTACAACAATGTGCGATTGGTACACTTTTGTTATTCATCGCTCCCGACAGTAATATATTATAATATATATAATACCGATGAATTGGTTAATAAATTACATTTTTTTTTTTTTTGTAGGCCGTGTCGGTACAAAATGACTTAAAGTAGATATCGTTTTATTGTTAAAAAAAAAAAGTTCAACGCATTCGCCCAGCCAATACAGCCAATAAAATATTATTATGACGCATTTACACTTCTTTAATAAATCGTATGATGTTCGTGAAAGTTTATTAAGTATATCTTCTATATATTTATAGTCTATATGTACTGTATATTCCAGTCGAATCGGTTGATCGTTTTTCATCAATTTACCCTTTAGTCCAGAGATTCCCAATTTGTGGGTATCTACCTATTACATTCCAGGGGGTTGCATTAAATTTTAAAATATAAACATAAAATATTCAGCGTTATGTTACTATAAAATACACATATATTATCCAACATTCAAATAGATGAAAAATAATAGATTTATTGTACGTGTAAATACAAGTAGGTAGATAGTACAGTATTTTTGATACATTATACATATTTTTGTATTATTTTCCAAATTTAGTTTTATCGTTAATGCAAAATAATAAAAAAAGGGTCATTGACTATTGTGGGTTGTAATCATTTAAAAAAAAACCATCCATAATAGATCGCGTCATATGAAGTTTAGGAACATCTGTAGTTTAGCCGAATAAAATCATTTCAATTAAAACATTTTAATGTCCATAACAGCATAATTTATTATTTTATACAATAGTTTTACCGTATCTATTCTTTATTTTTTCATAATTATTTCCGAGCAAATTTAATTTTTACTGACGTTAAACAAATATGGAATCAAACATAATAAATATTTTATTATTACTAAAAAAAAAAAAATCAAATTATTCTTTTGACGAGTTTAGTAGTGTGACTATAATAGAACACACGCATATCGTATTCAACTAATTAAATTTATTGATTGATTGACTATAAAAGTAAATTACAATTGTTGGTTATTTATTCAAAAATATTTGATTGGAAAAGTTTTATTGTTTTTAAATTCGGATAATCGTGATATGGATACTGGCTCGTATTAAATAGTATAATACTATAAAGTACGTAATAATGTAACGTACAGTTAAATTTTGGGTTGGTAAATGATCAACACCTAGATGTTTGAATATTTTAATTTTTATAAAATATTATAAAAATTCTAAATGTTCTGTCAATAATGCAACGGTTATATACTACAAACGTCAATGGTTAGAAATGTTATAATAATAATGCTTACCGTTAAACCTTAAAAATAAAATTGATCGTAACGTGGAAGATATTATAGTAAATAAATTCAAATATAAATTGGAAATCATGTTTGGTCGAGAAATATTTTATATAAAAATATGCGGCTGTGTACAAATCGTATTTGCGAAACATGTTGCGTTAAAAGTAAAAACTGATTTTATTCCAGTGAATAAATTAGAGGAAAATAAAAATTAAAAAAAACACATGCAACCGAGTTATATTATGTATTCATAATACGAAAAACTATATTTTCCATTCAACTAAAGAATATAAAAATGTGGTCACCGAATAAATTACAAGTTCGTTATTTTTTCCAATTATTAACAAAAATCGTCTGTTTCTTGGAAAAAAATAATTAAATCTGCGCGTTCGCATATTCATGTTTCGACAAATATTTTCGGAAAGAATATAAATGTCACTCTCAAACCTTGATGACTAGAGGGAAGGTGGTGACATTTACGGTTGCAATATACAATGTGACAAAATATAACTTTTTCCAAAAGTCACACTTTAAATATGTTTTGGAAAAAATGCCTGAAAAATTTCATAAAGCGTTAGCATGAATAATACGGATGAAAATGCAAGTTGTTGGATTTTAAAGAAAAAGTTTTAAAACAATCCGAAAAGTTTAACTTAAAATCCGAATA
Source organism: Chaitophorus viminalis (assembly GCA_025469195.1). Classification (NCBI taxonomy): domain Eukaryota; kingdom Metazoa; phylum Arthropoda; class Insecta; order Hemiptera; family Aphididae; genus Chaitophorus; species Chaitophorus viminalis. The sequence goes on along the minus strand of JAIPRK010000725.1, from coordinate 45,361 downwards.
TTTCACATGTTACCATATAAGCGACTGTTAATCATAATTATTTTCTATCTAAAACGACAAGGACAATCTAAAAATGACCTCTTTAAAGCATCATCTGTATCGGATTTCTGACCTTATAAGATGGACAGTATGAAACTTTTGAAAAGTTGCTTTCATTCTCGAAACAGTGTTTACCAACGCCGAATAAACTATGAATAAAAATGCATCTTTGTAAATCCAATAGTTGTGGGCTTCCCCGTAAAATCTAAAATGATTTCAGTAAAGTATAATAAAGATAGGAGGTACACGCTTTATTAAATTGATTTTCTTTAAACAACCACATTTGTTTTTTTTTTATTTAATTAAAAAATGCATGTTTATAAATTATTCTAATTTATTTAGAGTGTTGTTTTTGTATAATATTATTATATCCTTTTACATCCGATTTACATTTATAATTTTAAAAATTACATCAACTTCGATTTTGAAGTAGAAACTCAAAGGCAAAATATTAGAAATTTAAAATGTTTAACATAGAGGTTAAATAGAAGATAATATTTCTATTTTAACAATATACTCGATAAAAGTTGTCGTTACTCAAATTTAATACAAGTGAAAATTAAAATAATAATATTATACTTTCTTTGAACAACTAGAACTATTACATATTTCCAAAACCTATGATACTATCAGTAGCTTCTAGTTTGAAACGTAGACCTATACCTTGTTTTCTAAAAATAGAGTTATGCATGAAATCCCTATCTCAGGATCGATCCTGTATCTCGGATCGGTACACCAATACGAGTTTCATTCAGTGGTGTATTGGTAAATATATTTATGGGTATATGCACTAATAAAATATGTATATTCCACCTAAAAAATTTTCTCGCTCCGCTTGAATTATAGTCGGAATTTTAGTCTCTATAGTCGTTACAGTACAATAATTAACTTAATCCCTTATATTGTATTTATATTATTTTTATTTTATTTTTTATTATTATATTGACTAATCTTAGTCCGACGTTTCAAAATTGTGTTATCACAATATTCAAAATTAAAATAATAAATAATTTTTAAATTAAATTAAATTGTATACCTTATTACAATTGTAATGTATTATATAATATATTAACAATATGATGAATAATTATAGAATTATTGTATATAATAATATTATAAGATATAACTAACAGTGATCACCAATTCATCAATAGAACCGACTATTCTTCTTTGTCAAATGAATGTTTCATTAGTACAAATATAGTACTGAAGTTGATTTTTTAAAATACCATTAAAAAATTTATCTTTTCTCCATATTATAATCAATAGCTATTTAATATCAGGTTTTATATCATTTTTCAAAGCATTTTCTAAAATTCTGTATTATGTTTGATTCTAAAAGATTTATTTTGTAGATTTCTCATTTAGTGTCATCTTATCAACACTTTTGCTGTTTTATTTTATTTTACTCGTGAAAGTTATTATAACAGTTTCACATTACACAAAAACAATTATATGTTATAATAACAACGTTGTTTCGATACTCTATGTGCATATAATAATATAATATGTGCTCATAAAAACGATTAATGAAAATTAAATATTATATTTACAAATATTTCTTTTCCGCATTTTGCAAATATTTTTAATATCAATTTTAATGCGCGATTTCTCTGGTACGAAAAAAAATATATACATATTAAAAGATATTAATAAAAACATGTATATATACATAAACGTATATTATAATATTAGTATGATATGTACCTGTGTATACTGTACTATATATATTAATTGTTGACACATTTATTTTAATAAATCCCTAATTAGTGTTTCGAACAGTGTAAATAGTAATATAAAACTTTTACCGTATAGATAAGGACACTTTGTAACAGTGGAAATTAGACTATTCGCAATAATGTAGACAATAATCCTAGATTTTATAGAGTTTATTGCACGTCGTAATACGTACATCAGTGGTATTATTAAAAATCCATCATTTGACATTCATTAATCGTAAAACACTATACTCTAATAATATTATACTGCTGCAGGCTCTAGACGACGTTTTGGACGCGGCGTTGAACGATGCTCTCAAAAGTGGTTACCGGCATATCGACACGGCCGTTGCGTACAAGAACGAGCATGTCATTGGAAAGGTTATCAACGAATGGATCTCGTCCGGCAAAGTGACCCGGGACGAGTTGTTCATCGTCACCAAGGTACGGTATAGCGATTCGAATCGGTTTACACTATTGTCGTATACGCCACGCAAAGGCTTGACGTATAAAACAGATATTTTTCGGTAGACCAATTCCCCGACCTAGAATTAGTAGATGTAAGACCTGTTGTAAAAGATATATTTAATTCTTCTTCTGG
>JAIPRK010000725.1:0-42903 GCA_025469195.1 Chaitophorus viminalis | reverse complement strand
AGATTATAATTTAATTTAATTTTAAACAGAAAATTAATATGCTTACGTTAGATATGTTATATAATACTTTTATATATTTACAAATGTTTCTTTTATATATAATATTAGCTTATTTGACAAAATTATTGTAGTGGTATATATATTTTACAACACTATAGGTCAAATAATATTATATAAGAATAAAGTATATATTATTATTATTATGTTGTACATAATATTATTATCATCGCGAATTATGTCTTTGTCGCAGCTTCCTCCCTTCTCGAACCGTCCCGGTGACGTGGACAGAGTTGTGCAAAAATCTCTGAAAGACTTGCAAATGGACTACATCGACCTGTTCCTGATACACACTCCGTTCGGCGTGATCGCGGAAGACGAATCGAATTACGCCAGTATGAAAATAGATCCCAGTACGGACCACGTGGCCACTTGGAAGGTAACGCGATGCGAATGATCCCGTGATAATACATAATGTTATAATTTTTCCGTTTTGCTATCAATCGAATCTTATATGTGATGCGCGATCGACTCGACGATGGACTTTGGTTTCTGTACAGGAACTGGAGAAACAAGTGGACGCCGGTCGCATTAAGGCCATAGGTCTGTCGAACTTCAACGTCAAACAGATACAAAACGTACTGGACAACTGCAGGATCAAGCCCGACAATCTTCAGGTGGAACATCACCTGTACCTCCAGCAGCCCGAGCTCGTAGACTTCTGCAAGGCGAACGGGATCGTCGTGACCGCGTACTCGTGTTTGGGCTCGAAAAGCAACCGCGACACGATGGCGATCAATTGGGCGTAATAACAATAATAATATGATACTAATAAACAGCTAGACGAGTGCGAGACTGCGTGACGTTACTATACGGTCACAACCACGTGGGGGTGTGTTACAGGAAAGAGTTACCGGAAATGCTGGAGAACGAAGTGGTGTTGAATATATCGAAAAAACACGACAAGACTCCGTCACAGGTGTTGTTGCGGTACATCATACAGCGGGACATTGTGGTCATACCTAAAAGCACGAACCCAGAACGTTTGGCATTAAACATAAAGGTATACGGATAACAATCAATAATAATCGTTGTAATCATAAATGTATGTACTAATAATAGTGGTATACCTAACGATATAGTATGAGGCCAAACTGTTGTCATTATTGAGATGAGTGTACCGTGTTCCTACTCACATCTGCATATGAGATAAGAACGAAAGTTAAATATAGGTACACGCGTTCATGTATCGACATTTCACCATCGAAGATATCGATTGTACACAAAAATAAAATTTTACCATTACATTGTACTATTATCATTACAGCAATTATGATGTTCATTGTTCATCCATTTTTTATGATTTATGCACTTATGTAAATCTTAATTTATGGAAAATATATGTGTGCGCTATAATAAAACTATATATGTTTCGAAACATAAATATTTTTTCCTATTAAGAAGTATTTAGTGACAGTATAAACTTTAGTTTTTCAAATGTGAACACTTATTTTTTACGTAAATAGTTATTCAGTTAATATTTTGCAATTGAAAAGTTTTATATTTGAAAAGCCCATTATTACTTCCGAAATTATTCAAATTTCTATCTGTGTATGAACTGTGTGAAGTAATTAGAATGTTGATACTTTTGGCATAGGGAACGATAAAACGATAAAACAAACTCATAACCTGTATTTTTTGAAACTTTGATTCTAATTTGTCTATATAAATAGTATCGTATCTATTTTGTGTTTGCTTATATACAGTATATTACAGTTATTACACTATACGCACTCCGAGGAACGTATTATATTGTTACCTATATTTATTATTCACGTAAACCTAAAACTATATAAAGACTAAAGGAAATTATCAATATTCTAATTATTCTACTCTTTTCATGGCCATATAAAATTTGAATAACTCCAAAAAGATTGGACAACATATTTTTAATTATGTTGTATAAAAATTCTAAAAAAATTCCTGAATAATTTTTTGCATATAAAGTGATGTTATACTTTTTTTTAAAAAAAAATAATTATATTGTGACAGGAGACATAATTATACTTAAGAAGTACAAACAATCTGTGTGAGGTTTTATCTTAAAGTTTAAAAAAGAGTTGACCATGTTTAATAAATAAAACTGCATAACATTACATCAGTGGTTTTAATATAACATATACCTATTGCGTGTTGCACTGGTTATAACATAATATATTAATATTATTAATCGTTTTATTTTCCCGAAAGCTTTTCGACTTCGAATTGGACGCAGAAGATATGGCAGCACTGAAGGATCAGGACGCCGGAGAACCCGGGCGCATAATACGGTTTCACTTTTTCAATGAGTAAGATAATCCCGTGTTCTGTCACGCCCGTTTCGAAATCCATAGCGAAATCCGTAGATGGACACCGCAGGGCCCGACCGAAATAATTAATCTCTCTTTTTTTTTTTTTTTGTTGTTTTTTTCAGGATTTTCGATCATCCAGAATACCCTTTCGAAAAGGTTAACTATTGATTGCACAGTGCGCTACGCCACCCCCATTATGTAGTATATCATTATAGTTAACAACACTCGTAAACGGTCGAAAACGATTCAAATAATACTCAACGTTGTACACGACGAAAATCAAATGGGATTCTCATAGAAAATGTCCACAGGCATTTTGGCACATGGTGACACAATATTTTATATTCGTACTTTACTCGCGATACACATGGAGATTTCGTTACATGATCAGATGTTTCGTACAAATATCGATGTAATACACCCGCCGTACGCTTAAAAAATTATTATGTACTTTATTTTGTTTCGTAAAAATAAAATAAATCACAAACAATAATAATAATAATAATTGTAGGAATTAATTGACTAGAAATAAGTTAAAACTTGTATTATTAAAACACTATATTTTATGTTACTCGAAACATAGCCTTGAATTTTTATATTCTTCACTTCGGATCTCGAATATAACCGAAATCTAAATTATAGGTAAGTATATAAACAACAAAAATCCTCTTTGATCAATGAAAAACGCATATAATAAAAAATTCATAAAATAGTGTTTAACGCGGCTTCTGCAAATTTTGTCCGTTATACCGAGTGCACCTTCTCTATCCTGTTGTGTATACAATTTCTTTCAAATTATGTACACACCGCAAGGCTCGACAGTTTTTAAGCTTATTTATTTTTAGGGGTTTTATAAACAAATTTACAAAATATACAGCATGAACCATATCGCAGTTAATGTAGTCGAACCGTACGTGCGGTTTGTCGTCGTCGATTTCATCATCAATGTTATTGTTTTCAAATCGATTTCTCCACTCCAACGAGATAAAATAATCGTGACAACCATAACTACAGTGGCTACGACGTATTCGAAAAAAAAAATGTTTGATTATGTCACATAATTTCATACAAATCGATGTTGAAAGCCAATAACTATAATATAGTTTGAATATTGTAAATAGCGATTTGTATTGTATGCAACGTGTAAATAGTCAGAAACCATGTCGAGTGGCAGGGTCATCAATTCATACCTGACGAAAACTGCGGTAGGTACAAGGTACACTGCGAAGAATATGCTGAAGTAACAGAATACGACTTCATTATTATAGTTGCTCACTATAAAAGAGAAAATTAATCCTGCAAAAACAATATAGAAATGTATACATCACATCGACAGTTTATTATACTGTACTATTTTATCTCAATATCTGGTTTGTAATGTTTTATCTTCGGAAGAATCCAGGACTAAATATCAAATATCAAAAAAAACCAAAAAATCAACGATCAAAATAAACAAACTAAAATATCCAACTGATCAAATATTATACCTACCACACGAAATTTGTCTTCAACTTTTATTAATCCAACATTTTTAAGTGCACTTATATATAGATTAAAATACACCTTTAAACTTTACAAATGGGTTTGCAGATTTAATGTACCTATAATTTCTCATTATAAGTATGATAATGAATGATATGGGTATATATGTAAACAGTGTTCGTAGCATAAAAGTGAGTTTTTTCAAATAAAACAAATGTAAATAATCATACATGACCATATGGGTGACAACAGTGTTTGCGTTTTTGGTTTTTGAGTTGGATCATTTAAAAAAAATGTATTTTGTCAAAACAAAGACACCATTTTATTGAATCGTAAATTAATACAAGAACAACACGTAAATAAAAGCAATATATTACTATTTAAAAGTGTCTTAACCTGTTAATTTTCCCCAAGCACATGTCTTTTATAATAGCAAACGATCGTTCGTATAGGAAGTGTAATGCACCACTATAGCCTATAACTATATAATATATTATCATAAAAGCTTGATCGCTATAAATAAAGCTGAGTATTATTATAGACAATGCTAGGATTCCACGATTTATATTCAGTAAAATCTGAAAATCATCATTTTATTCGGGATTTTACTAAAAATGTTGTTTACATTCTTGGATGTACAAATTGAATTAGTATAAACGCTGATTAATATACGACAAATGACAATTATACATACACTAAAAAAAATTATAGTTAAATATTATAATGTTAAATAACTGATTAATTGCTAAGTTAATTGTACAGAAAAATGTATTTTATAGTTTTAATTTACAATCAATATATATATATATGTATATATATATATATTATGATCGCTTAAAAATTGAAAATCGGAAGTTTAAATTATTGTAGCCGTTCGTTATTTCGTACACGCAAAATAAAATACATATCGGTATATATAATTTAAATGTAAAAGTAGTAAACACTAATAAATAAACATCATCAAGGCACAATTCAGTGTGCAATTTTCGTGCATTACACATTTACGCTTGATTTTAATAAAACTTTAAATAATTTATTAGAAAAAAAAATTTTGCAAAAAAAAAAACAATTTTAATTTAACTCAAATGCACCCCTTACTTTACTGCGCCCTTGGCAAGTGCCCACTTCGCCAATCTCTAGTTATGACACTGCGTCTAAAGACAATTATAAAAAACAAGTGCATATATCGTTATAGAGTATACAAAAACATAATATAATCGTATTTGAATGACATCGTAGTGAACGTTCGATTTGTGTTCGTATAAAAGGAAAACGGTATGTGGAGAAGATGACGAAATCGAGTGCACGTGCATGGTGCATTATGTGTTCGGTCGCATAACGTCTTATATTATGTATAAGGACATTATATTGGGTTTCTCGCGGGGATTCTTTCCTTCCGATTTGAGATTCGTACGCGGACGTCCGTTGGGACTCCTGTGTTATGCCGTTTCCCGTTACGGTTTACATCAATTTCAATAAAAGTCAGCTTAAAGACTGCACGTATTATTGCACTGTGAGATATACGCTCGCGTTTCTACGGAAAGCGCGCGCGGTCAATAATTGAAGTTTGTATAGAACGTAAACGTAAAAAATAAAAATCAAACTAAAACTAATGCGTGGGATGATACTGTAAAAGAATATAATAATTGAACCTAAAGGTATTTCGAAAAATCCGGCGCCTACGCGAACATATTCACGTCATATTATGTAATATAGAACAGTGCTTCCCAATAGGTGGCTCATGAATTGATTTTAAGTCTCCGCGATCGTGTTTGAACTTTGAGATGAAAATATCAAGCATGCAAAGCCAAACTTGGACGAGATTGCCAACAAAATAAAGTGGCTTCACTCATCTCATAATGTTCGAAGATCAATAAAATAATTCTAATCTAGGTAACTTATTAAACTTCACAAGCCGCGTACATAAAAAACGAGTCCCCATTATATTTCAGTTTTAACTAGGAGTCCATCTTGGCCTTAGATCAATTGAAAACCACAGAGTACTAATTACTACCAGTCCATACGTATATAATAATAATAATAATAGTTTATTAATTATTATTATAACGTTATAAGTATAACTGCACCCCGTGACTGAACAAAATATATGAATATAATATAACATCGTAAAAAGAACCGGACGGGGACTGACTCTGCTGTACAGTAGAGGGTGGAGTGCACCTCGTTTATAGGATAGGTCATCGTCATTATAATGGATGTATTAAATCTGAATGCAATGCTATAGGTATCATTGCATACGAAAAACGATTCTAAACAAAGATGATTTGTTAGTCTAGAATAGGTATAATATGTATAATATTATATTACCTATATGGTATTTATAATTTATGATATTATGTCAATGTTTGCTCTTTAAAACTCATATAAAATAATTGAGCATATGCATTTCAATAATTTTTGAATACAAGTAAGAATAAATTTTGTGAAATCTACTATTAAATTTTTAAGTACTTTGTCCAAGCATTTTTTTTTTTTTTTGTTATCAACAATTATGTAAAAAAAAAATTAAAAATCCAATATTTCAAATGTCTATAAATTACTAAAAAATTAATGCAATTTTTCGATACATTGAAATATCAGTATTACTATAATATATCTGTATACAGGATCTTTAATTGATTGAGTCCTCAAAAACATATAGTTCAAAATATTCGACATCTCGGTAGTGGAGTTTAAGTCCGACCTCCGGACCATCAATATTATTACCATATTTATTTACATATCGTTTATTGAGTTGTTTTATATTTTCGCGATGCGTTCACGTCCGTGAACCACCCAATACACTGTGCCAGTGTGCCACAAGACTAAAACGAAACAGCATTGTTTCTGCAAAATGCTCAATACTAGAACGGCGGTAAACTCGCACATTAAAATGTACATGAAAGGTCGCTGATAAAAATGTAAAAAAACTATAGTACTTTCTAGGATAGAGCTATTATAGTAAGTAGAGTCGGTTTAATAGACACTCGTTAATTTTCATGAATTTAAATTCACGGATGATATTTTTCCCGGAAATCCATAGGCCCGACGGTTATTGTTAACTTAATACTGCTGATGAAAACAAAACACAACACTCTTGATAACGTTTCCGAAATTATCACGTAGCCTAATTTTAAGTACTTTGAAAGTAAACAGGCAAAATAAATAGTTGGAGACGACTTAGAGATGTAATGACAAGCATTAATATTTTTACGACTATGATATTATAGTGGTATCGAGTTCTATGATGTATTATTTATATTAATATATGATATAAACAACAATCGATATTATTCTACAAAACAGAATAATCTGTTTTTATCAGCATTTTTAATATAATTATTCATATAAAGCAATCAAATCATTGTGTAAAGGAAATATTTTTTTTTCATTTCGGGAATAATAATCATTGGAAAAAAAAGATTTCAGGTTAATTAACTTTCGAAAAAAATACGACTAGGATCTTTCTATATAGGAAAAATAATCTAAACAGGTCCAAAGAGAAGCAATAATAATATTCTCCGATCCTCGACTGTAGAAACGCCTACGCTGGAACCTAACCTAACCTGGAGTATTATTGAATTTAAATACGTCACACGTGCGAACCACAATATAGGTATGGTTTACATACCGTGGCCTGCAGATTTAAGAACGTATTTCAGTCGTTCGAAATTAAACGTAAAAGTTAAAGGGTGTTGTTATCGGGTCGGAAATGACGTAAAAGTCGAGCTACTCGAGTGTGTGTGTGTGTGTGTGTGTGTGTGTGTGTGTGTGTGTGTATTTTTTGCAACGCTCGGCCGAGGGAATTCCAACTGCCCAGATAAACCTTTTATAATTTTATTTTTTATTTTTATTATTTTATTTTTTTTTTTTATCATTTTATTTTTTATTTTTATTATTTTTTTTTTATTTTTATTATTTTTACTGCAAATATGGGCTTTACCGTCGCAACGCCGACACACGCGGTTTATTACACGTAAGTACATTTATGTAAGTACACAGCTATCGTGTAACAATTTTCTCGGACAAGAAACAACGAAAGAAAATGGTTCTAATACAAAGAAACGTGTACCTACGCACTCGTATATTATTATTTATTATTATATACTATTACCGATATTATTATGGTACTACTTAATACCCAAGAATAGCGGTCGGAACTGTAGCCTATAGTCTTATCATTGAAACGATAAAACAATAAGCCAGTCGCGTTCCCCCACACCACTCGCGTTCGATTGATCAAGAAACAAAAATTATCATAATAATATTGGAATTAATTTCTCTAGCAATGCCGATAACGCGCGCGCGCGCGCGTGTGTGTGTAATAAAGGAATAAATCGATAATAATTAACACGAAAACGCCGCTGTGCAACGGTAATAATATGTGATCGACGTTTAGTGCGCATACCATTACGATATATAGCACTGCTGCTGTATATATAGTATAACCATACACGTTTTAGGTACGGTTTTCACGCTTTTCGTTTAATAAACACGCGAGTTTTCGACGTAAATATCAATTCGAAATCGATACGCCCGAGTCACACCAGGTCGATCGCGCAATGGTTGGTCTTCACTCGTTCCGGCTGATGGCCAGCTGTAGTCAACTACTGGTCGTGGGTAAGCTTATTTTTATACAATATTATTATTTTATACAATATTATCTATGGGACGAATTGGAACCCGTGACAAGCGAACGTTTTGTTACGAAATCGTGTTGTATTTAGGCGTATGATAGTAATGTACACATCAGTGTGCAGGGGTGGCCAAACTACTTTATTTTGGGTAAAGGTCGATCGAAAAAATATTTTTCATTTCTATTTGATAAAACTTTGACTGGTGGTATGTATTAATTGATCCATCTGGTAACGTTTTATCACAGCAATCATTGCCGAGTCATCTATGAAACACCAACTTACAGTGTAAAAAGTACAAATTCAAACCGATTACCGAATGATCGACCGTTTAACAGCCCCTAGCTAATATACACAATGATCTACATTTTTTCCCGTTCTACTGCACCGGCAACGTGTGAAAATGCATTTTTAGATAAACGATTTCGTCATGTAAATAAAAAGATTACAGTAAAAAATGAGAAGAAACAAATCTTTTCGAAATTTCTGAGAAAAAGTCATCGTTATGTCTCCTACGCCTATTTCAAGACGAGGAAAATATTGAAAACAAATTTCGTGATCTGCATAATAACATAATTACACTAATAATTAATAAATAATTATAAATGCATGGCGACGAACGAGCGATCGTATTACGTGAAGTGTGCAGTGCGTGATAACACGTCATTATATTATTATAATGAGTACGGTACCGACAATTATTGTATAATTATCGAATTATTGTCATTGTATTAATATTAATTTATCACACTCGCCGATTTTATCCGACCGTTTTATTTTTGCCGCTGCCGTTATAATGATTATACAAATTTTACGTGTGCAAATGTGCAATTTATCATGTTGTACGAGTATCGCAGTGTAATTGATTGACCTAAAAACTCACGTGCACCGTTGTTTTCAACGATATCATATTCGTTGGCCAAAAAAGTGAACCGTTGCAGACTAAAACAACTGTTGGAAATTTTAAACATTCAAGTTGTTACAAACACACAAATTTATTCAGATGAGCACTTTCTAAAAACTCGACTTTCTAAAAATAAAACTCCTAAGGTGTTATATTTCTTGGTCCAATTAAACAATTTCAATTTCTTAAGGTCGGCGAGTTTTCGATAATGTAATAAATAATCGATTTCCCTAGACGCTGCAAAACAATATAAGTAGCATGCAGCGTTTGCGGTTACAGGTATATCGTAACCGCAGCACAACGCTACAACCAAGATTACATGTAGGTGTACGCGTTAGGAATCAACTGTACCGCTTACCAAGTATAAAGTCTCGACATTTTCGTGATAACGGCATGCTCCACAATATATTTCTTCATATCGTGGGTATGGGCGAGAAAACACTTTAACCAGCACCTATTCCATTCCGCACCAGCGTCAACACGTTTTTAATAATGTATACGATATACGTTCACTCACATTCATTGTATGCGCGGTATTTTGAATGACAATAAGAACATCTTGTGTGGAATCTTCTGTTAAATTTTCAAGTATTTTATACTAGCCAACATTTTTTTATCGACGATTATAAAAAAAAAAAAAATGTAAAAAATCGAATATTTCAAATGAGTAGCTTAAAAATCAGTATAATATTTTCAAAAAAAATTTAATTAAAGAAAAAGTTAATCTTAACAACTGGTAAAAATTTCGAGTTTCTACGAATTTTACTTTTTGAATTATTACAAATATTTAAAATAGTTTGAAAATAAATCGATATTTTATGCAATTTCGTAAAAATTTAAATTTCAAACTGTCATAACATTTTTTCCTTAAAACCGGTAGCAATTTTTTTTATAGTTTTTTGAAGAGTAATTTGTGGATAACATATTGTTAAAATGTTGAACCTAAAGTATAAACAGAAAAAAATTTATGAATTTTCAACTCCAAAATAACTTGCAAATTATTGTGATTTTAACATACTTTATACGAATTTGAACTTTATGGGCTTATAAAAAAAATGTGACTAAAACGATTTCCAATTTTTTTTAGCTGCAATAAGTATAACTTATTATAAACCTTGTAGTAAATTTTCAAGAATTTTCGGACAGCCAAATATTGTTTATCATTATTTCAAAAAATAAGAATTTAGAAAAATCGAAAATTGAAATCGTCCATAAATAAGTCAAAATACTTTAAAAACTTAACCATGTATAGAAAACTCCATTATAAAAATTTGGTGAAAATTTCAAGTATCTGCGGTTTTTCGTTTTTGAGTTATAGCATTTTAAAAATTGTATTTTGTCAAAATGTGGTTTTGCGTAAAAATTTCCCGTTTTTTCGTAATTTTTTTATGATTTTTTTCGATGCTTTTAAAAAATATTAAATAGGTTTAATTTTTGACTTGCCCAAGTACCATCTACAATCACTTTCCTTTCAGTAAAATTGAAGTTTAAGAAAATCGAAGCTTTTTACTGCCAAAAAAAGTGTCGTGAGACGCAAAAAAAAAAAAACACATTATTGTAAAACCAATAGATTCCATCACTCACTCCGTTCAGAGTCTAAAATAACTGTTTAATTTGTTAAAAATATTATATCGATATCATGAGTATAGCCTTTATATAGTCTTTTGTGAACGTTATTTTTTATCTATGTTATAGGAGCGAGCAGAAGATGGAAATCAAATATTGGCTTCGTCGGTCTGGGAAATATGGGAATTCCAATGACGAAAAACTTATTGAAAAACGTAAATATTATTATTATTAGATGTGATTTTTTACGAGATAAATAGGTTAAAAAATGAGTTTTTACGAAATACTCGTATGTGTTAATGTTTTTATACTGTTAATTTATTCCACATTTCTGCGTAATATTATGTTTACAACAATGTGTTCGGACGCATTGTATAACGCATCATTTCCGCCAAACACGTATACGTGCGTATACTCGTCTCGAGATGACTGAGAGTCTGAGAAGTGCTTGTTTATTCCGAACACCACCGCTCACTCCGGAGTAGTAATAATTAAGAATAAAAGTACATTTCGCTAAAAACTTATTGTAAAACGTAGATGCACGTACACATAAAATATATGCAACTAAAAACCGGAATGATTATACATTACACAATTTATAATGGAACTTGAAAATATTAAAAAACTAAGTTAGTTAAAAAAAAAATATATATATATATATATTATATATGTAAAATTAATATGTCTAACACTATACTACATAACTCACTGTAATATCCATAATAATATATTATATTATTACATCTAGTAAAATAAACAATGAGGAAAAATGACCTAAAAATATGTTCTGTAAGTTTCAAAGTATCAAAATATTATGTAAAAATATGCAAAATACATGCGAAATTATAGTTTTAAAAAGTTTTATGTAAAGCGTATTTATCGTTAACAAAATTATATATTTAAATAACTGAAAAAATGGCATTTTCTATAAATCTTAGCCCTAAAGTATATGATAATTAACAATTATAGATGCGATGCGCAAAGTGCAAACCATTTAAACAGAACCACGCTGAAAATGCTCAACTCATCTAATGATTAAATAATGTATTTATGTATTTGTTTTAAATTGTTATTTCGCTAAGCAATTGGGTTTGTAATTATATTTAATCATTCACTCGTATTATTATTTTAAAAGAAATCAAAATACCGCGGAAGTTCTAAATTACCGACTCCCTTTGGCTTTTAATGTATAATAAGTATGCAAATTAATAAAAATATACTTACAGAATTTTGCTGGTCACAATTTTTTACAGAATATTTATAAAAGAAATTTTTGAGTACCAATCTTATTCCAAAAATATTTTCTTCCAACTTCAAACTAGGTTGACTGCAGTTTATAATTAAGACAACATTTGGATTATTTTCTAAACACATACGGAAAACTGATTACTTGCAACTAAACACCGTATTGTAGCCGTATAGGGTATAATATTTATAAAACTAAATACCTAAAAAATGAATATATTTCCAGAGATATTAGTCCTTATTCTGTATTTAATAATTTCAAAATCGGACTACTTCTCAACTACTATTTATAATTAACCTAGGTAGGTATATTTAACTGATTTATACAATACCTAGATCGATTATCGGTAGATTGCCTTTTTAATGCTATAATCGTTAAAGAAAAAAAATTAAACTATGTAAGTATACTTATTGTAGAATTGTAGGTCATCGACGTCTATCCGGTAAAGTAATACAGTTTATAATGTATTTATGTATACATAAGACATTTAAACACTCGACACTGTCACATAAGTGCTGCGCGTCGTTGAAAACACTCAGACCCGTGGATAGGTCTTGGCCTTCGTGCGTGGTGTTTACCTACCGTATGAATTTTCAACGCGAATTTCTATCATCTAATATACATACGATGACGTCGGCGGCGTAGTATTCATATATGTAAAGTATAGATCGCAGTACTCCTCAAACTGACCGCAGCTGCACCCTGTATAGCCGTAAGTATATTATGAAGGAGGCGGGGAATAAACGTGTAAAACAGTTTAATTTTAGTGTAGAAAGTTAAGGGGAACAAATCCCTTATTATTTTAAATAATAAAATAAATCTACGACTTAGACCTTAGGTGACCATAAAAATTTTACACATTAAACTAAACGAGTTACAATTAATACAATAAAATAGTCTGAGAAGCACTCTATAGTATATCGACGGATACACGGTACAGGAGTGTGTTATATCGCAGTGAGCTGTTAGGACACATTTTTGACGCAAAATATTAACGTTAACGTCGTTAACCCGTCGTTCTTATGGTTCATGTATCATATTATATTATTATATATACGGTATACCTATATGTAACTATAAATTATTATGATATACTCTTAATTGAGTTGAGAAGTGAAAAATAAAACCTAACTTAATCTAATCAGCTGCACAATCTCCATCATTGATGTGCACTTCGTGCTGCACAATCTCTGTCGTCGATGGTCGATGTTTACATAATACTACATTGCCGAGTTACTTATGTTTTATAATATCGCCATGAAGTTAGAGGGTAGGTCTGGTATCTCTATGGTATGTTGAGCTGCTTACCCACGAGTATCTAATGGCGTAGGTCGGGATGTTCGGCATCATCTTTGAGATTATTAGATCTTAAGAAAATGCTGTATTTATACGTATATTATGATGGATAATATTTCCCATCGTTTAAACGATTGGAAAATCAATACCCCGAACCCCACGACATCTTGTGCAATAATAGATATAAATTATATTGTATACTGAATGACACATCGAGATGGTTCGCTTATGCAGTTATGCGTTTAGTACTTACAAAAATGTTTAAAAAAATTATATTACTTTTATAATTTATGTTCCTATATACAGTAGAAATCGACATTTAAGGGACCAAAGAATATAAATCATAATAACCGATTGTCATTATAACCAAAATGACGAAAATTGTAATATCTGTCATCTAATACTCTCCCAAGCTTTAAAAATCATTAATATACTATCTAATACGCTGATATTCACTTCAAATTTGTTTTCAATATTATTGATCATATTATTTAGCACCAAACCTTTTCGAAAATAAGTTTTCATACATTTTATTACGCCTTGATCCATTGGTCGAAGAACAGACATACAATTACTGGGTAAAAATACAATTTTAATATTGCGTAATGCTACAGTGCAATGTGCTGGACAGTTGTCAACTAAGAGTAAATTTTTTTTTTTTTTTCCTAACTCTAAATTCCAATTTAATAAAATTTTAGACCATAATTCTGCAGTCATCCAAGCTTTGGAGTTAGATTTACATGTTACCGGTAACTTTACACTTTTGATGTTTTTGTAACATCGTGGATTCCGGGATTTTTCTATATAATAATTTCAATGATAAGTTTCATTTTTTTACGAGTCATACTTGCTGAAACTAAGACAGTCAGACGTTCTTTGGACATTCTACCACCTGAACATTTTTCTCCTTTAAATTTTAATGTTCTGTTAGGAAGCATTCTGTAAAAAAGTCCAGTCTCATGTGCATTATAAATTTGGTCATCTGTGTATCCTTCTCGTAATTTAAGTAAAGTCATTATGGATAAAATATTTTTCCAATATAACCAAAAGTAACCGTCACAACATCCGAATAGTCATTATATAGATGTTATAATAAGCGATACACATTAGTACATACAATATAGGAGTTTTGCCAGGCCCTTTAATATAAGGTCATTACACCCAATATGGCACTACAACCGGTGTCATTATAAACGGTTTCTACTGTATATCTGCGAATAATATTATTCTACGGTACTCTTCTAATTATATATTTTTCTGACTAAACACGTTTAGATAATGTAGAAATATGTTGACCAACATTAATTTGAAAAAATCTTCGAAAGAGTTGTAATGTATTAAAATTGACGTTTTATCAAGTCCATCGTGAACACTCCACTGCGACATTCAAATTAAATGGAAAAAACACGATTGTTCGTGTGGATCCAAAACTGTTTAAAACTCATCGCGTAAATAAATATTAATTAATTAGCCGGTGCTGCAGGGTTGACGGTACAGTGGACTGATTCGTTATCACTATCGTTTATAAACAACGATCAGAGTAATCATTGTTTGTTCGCCGTGCAGCATTGGTACGAGATTAATTACGAGCTTTATACACTTTTCCTAGTTGTTATACAATTAATTATCTTACAACCAAATATCTGGTGTACTGCATGATTATTATTAAGTTCTATAGCGAAATGATATCGCAAGTATTATATGTTACTTACTCGATTGTGTGTGAAAGAAGCAAAGCAAATCGTACAAAAAAAAAATAAAAATCTCCTCAGTATAAATTAGAAATTAGAACGCAAAAATATATTCTTCATTATTAGGGTTATGATTATTTAATATAATAATGTGTTCCATTTAATTTCCTAACAAATGGATAAGTATAATTCATTTTTCCATGTAATTGTTATTTTCTCTTTTAATATTTTAGATTAATTTATCAATGATTCATACATAATATATTGATCGATAAAAGCTTGTGTAAATACAATACATTGTCGATACTATAATATACGCAATAGCTTACGCATAATAGCTTAAACACTACGTCGATAGGGTGTACACTGCACCGATATACTTACATGTTATGCGGAACTTCTTTCATAAACTAAAATACAATATTATGCTATAATGACGTGCTTATAATATTTTATTTTATTGGAAAACGAAAATAAATTTCAGTCCCGGCGCACGGGTAATACTATTCATATTTCCTGAAAACACTAATTTAAATTATGATACATTTGTAGTGGCGTATCTATAGTTGCACTGCATGGGGAAATGCTGGGAAACGCCCTACGGCCCGATGTAATGATTTGGGTATAAAAAAATATATTAACTGTTAATATATAATCCTTATAAAATTGAAAATGTTTTTACAACACGTTTACAATGAAATATAACACCCGAGATTTGTTTACTTTAATATTATCGATATTGGGCAATACATCGAGTTAAATAGTTAAAGTATAAATTTGATGTTATTGTAACTCTTAAACTAAACTACCTTGTTATTTTTGAGTTTCCATTGATTTAATTTCATTATTGTATAATTAACGCAAAATCAACTAATTACATTTTCATTTTAATAAGTTATGTTAGTTCATTATATTTTCAGTTTTATTTTACTTCACTTCATTCGATTTATTTTTAATGCAAATAGTATGTCAATTAATGCGTTTGACGTTAATTGTTTTAAGTTCAAAATAATTTATTCGAAATAATAATTACCACGTATTAAAGATTTTTTTAGTGATGAAAAATGTCAATGACTCCATAAATTCTTTATAAAAATTTAAATTTAAAACAATTATTATGTATTGAGTTGGCAAAATATTAAGAACGTCAGTGTTATGAGCCAAAAATAAATAAAACGTTTTATTTTTACTTAAAAAAAAGTTTAAAAAACAGTACAAAATAAGCTTTCAACTTAATTTGACTTATAACCAACAGTTAAATAAACTTAAAATTGTTTATTATTAATGCCTATTAACTTAACTAAACAGTTAAATATAAAAAATAAGCTTGCATGTATAACTTGCATAGCCTCAAGTATTAAAATAATGATTTTCTGGAAATTTGAAAATTCAAAATCAATTAAAAATTAAATAACATATAGTGTGTTATAAATTTTATAATTTACCAGTTGAAATTGAAAAAATGTAAAAAAAAAATCACATCAATCGATTTATAATTATGTAAAATAGAAGTACAAAGTGAACCGGATCAAAGCGCTTTATTAAATTATATCATTATTATATAGTTGTGCCTTATCACAGATTTTAAAAATATTTTAAATTTTAAATGAGTGAAATTAAAATTTCGTAAAAAAGTTTCGAGAAGACACAAATAATGTATACTTCCCTTTAAGACTTTAAGATCAATAATAGGTTAGTTCACAATAATACTAAAGCTAAGAAAACAAATTTGATTTTATTGCAAACGTTTATGCAAGACGGAGACAACATGCATGCGAGTGTATGCTTCCTCTTAATAATACAACTGCAGAAACGCCAAGAATTATACAAACAAAAAGTATTCATCAAGCTAAAAATCAACTATTATGGTTGTTTCTAAAGCATAATGTGCGCAGCGGCCGCTCAACAATGGGATTATTTAAATATTTCGTGGTTGCAATAATTATCCAGGATGCACAGACTCGTGGGGTTTTTGCCTTCACATTTCTAACGATGTATAAACATGATATTCTATCAATATAAAATATAAATACTTATATGTTTAATTCTTCTGGCACAAAACTAGTTAAGTATTAAATTTTATTCAGAACTGAAAGTTTTAAGTTTTATTACTAAAATATTGCTTCAAACATTACATTGCATATGCGTCTTATATTTAACTCGCATAATGTTTCATTTGCATTAAAAAAAAAATCAGAATTTGAAAACTGAATTGCGTCTCAGTTCATTTACAAAAAAAAACACAAGTACAGAAATTTCATGGATTCAGGGTTGCATAAGTTAATACTTTTGCAATTTCAAGCATTTTATTATAGAAGTCACTGTAACAGTGTGATCCATTTCGATCTCTTCCTTCCCCCACTCCCTCCTATTACACGTTCACTGTCGAATATGTTGGTAAAAAAAAAACCGTTTAATCACCAAGATATCTACGCAATCAAATCACTTTGGACATTTTGCACCTGAAGTTTTACACACGATACGTATCGTGTACCGACACATCATACTCTGTAGGTTTTACGTATTATACGGTATATAATATATTGACGAGGATCGCGATTGTATACGGGTTAGAATTTCCAATAGAATGCAATAAATAAATTTCATTTATAATTCGACGACAATAAATGCGTTTTCCACTACCGCCTGTATTATATACTACACAAGCAGCGAAAACTTGGTAAAAAAAAAAAAGCGAACATTCCTCGCGCCAACACTCATCGTTACGGGGCGAACCGCTACCAGAACTTGGGTGGGCTGCTTGGAAGTGTATTAGTGTGTTATTATATTAAATTCAAAACGACAGTCACTGAATATTCTGAGAAAAAGATTTTGCGTCGGCACAGTTGTTGTTCTCGCGGCGTAATATCTCCCCGCTGCGCCGAGTTATAAGTTGAAAGTTCGATCCCATTGATCATCACACACGAGCAGATTTATACCAGTACGGGACATAGTGTATATATTATAATTTAACTTTTAGTTTTTAATAATATACTTGAATGGTTATAATTTATTCATTAGAAATGTATCGTAGCACAAAATGTATGCCCTTCTACAAAAAAATAAGTAAAAAAAGGAATTCAATTTAACACTGGTTCGAGTACGAACATATTAATGATGATTTTGATTTTTCTATAACGGATAAAAATGTACGCATACAACGTTACGAGATGGTCTCGTAAACGTATTAATACGGTTATTAAGACATCAAAAGAGATCAAACGGTTTCAGTCAATGGCTAGTAAATAACAGCATTTAATAAACATGCTTAATGTATATTTAATGATTGGTATAACAAGTATACGTTTCGGACTAAATCGTTGTGCTTGAATTAAAAAAGATTATAATTGTCTTCGGGTACGTATAATCAAGTAGTACCTATTCATATACGGGACAATAATTACTAGATACCTACGACTACGGTATACGTAACAATACTAATCGCATGTTTAATAGCATAAATACTCGCATGAAATGTATAAGTATTAAGTAACTACATTCTATTATATTATTATTGTGTGCTGTCAGCCACTTTGTCGTGTCATAATCCTATAACCTTCAACTTTTGCGAGCTTCTCCGTTCTCGGACCTGTCCTAGGGTCACGTTCAATCTTAGGTTGGAGAGGAGAAGAAAGGGTTGGAATAATAATATTGTTTTAATCAACGACACGGAATACGGAAACACAATGCACAATGTACGTATTAATAATTACCTACATATAGTTTATAATCATTCTTTGAAACGCGATACATTGTAATAGACTACGGTTTTGTTCAGTTCTTCACCTAGTATATATTTATAAAATAATACATCGGCGGTATATCTACACTCGAAAATATTATTAAAACTCCTTCGTACCGTCAAACGGTCTGGTGGCTTAACTCACCTTTATCGTATTCATTACAGGCATAAAACATAATTGTATACGAGTATCTACCGGCTAACATTTTGTGTTGATTGCTCATAGGTGAAACCTGTTTTTAATCGAAAAGCAATTTTATTTGAACCGGACCAAATGTTTAACCATTGACAGAAAATCAAATTGAAAAATCGGTGGTTAAAGCGGGATTATCGAATCATTATCGATATAAGCCAAAAGAATATTTTTCGGTTAGAGCCACCGACAGTTACTGGAGTCATCATTAAAAAGCCGTTATTTTCTCAATGTACACATGATAATAAGTATATAATCTAGTTCTATTAACATTTTTCACGATTGTCTCTGTCTTTTGTTCCATCTTTTTTTAATGGGTAAGTTTCGATGATAGCCTGTTTATTGTTTAAATTCGTTGTCTTATCAGCTGTAACATTATTACGAATATGACTTTTTGGTTTAAAAAAAATAAAAACAGCTGCTTTCGTATGGTCTGTCACAGTCAAATAGGTAAAACTTGCTCAACGGTTATGACCAAAACTTATCGATAATAAAGCGGCCGCCATCTCATCTTTGGCATGATACGATCTACCACCAAGACTAACTTTCGCCCTAAACGATGTAAACGACTATACTTGCGTGGATTTAGATTTTTACCTAACAGCGAAAGTTAGGGTAACAAGTCTTCAATTATCAACAACCTATCCATGTGGATAAGAGACCAAGTTGATAGAGTGAATAACCACCATATAGTTCGAATTAACCACAATTAAACAATATTACTTTTTAATTTTAATCATTCAAGTTAGTATATTCATCCTCTTACTCGGACAGCAGATGACAAGCACATCAGCAAGCCTTCACTCTAAACTTTGTCGCAAAAATTGTCGTCAAAGCGCTGTTTTTGTAACTTAATCCTTATGTTTCAGCACAATGGACGGTAAATTTATTTTAAATTTCAATAAAGCTTTCACGGTATTCTCCAAGGACTTTAACTCTGGCACAAGTGTAGGTCATGTCTTATAGTTGGTTAGCACTAATGTTTAGCCTACGATTATTTCCAATTTGAACACAAAAAGTAGTGGAATTAGAAAAACAATATAGATAATAAGTATATACCTATTCTGAACGGTAGTAACGTATTTTATTTTAATTCGGTAATATAATATACGCGAGATACATAATCTTCTTCCTACGAGGTCCGATAAGGTGTATAGTGGATGATTCGGTGTTGATCCCGTTCAAATTAGCGGAACGAAATCTAGACGTGAGTGATTTATTACCGTGACGCACAACGCACTCGTTTTATTATACAATAGCTGTTGGTAAAAAGTAGACAATAATAATAATATTATTGTGAAAATACTGAAAACGCAACACATACGACCTTATACATAATTTATCCTAAAATGCCACGTACAGCGGGACTCGTCACCGTGGAATTAGAAACGTATAGAAATGTTGAAAAATGTTCAACTGTATAATTTGATACGGGAAGCGGGCACTCGCGATTTCGAGAAACGTTAAAATATTTCACGTGAACGTCTACGCGTACATTATATAATATACTATAGCTTTCGTTACCAGGAATTGCCCGGGATTTAATTTGCCAGTAATATGAATTTATGAATGCAAATAACACCCGGTTAAAAGTTGTAATTATTCAAGAATCCTATGCTGTATTATAGTACCCAGTGGTTCTGTATGTTATAAAGCAAAAATACCGACCAAATTTCGTACTCATAATTCTGGGCGTGCTTTTCCATTCTACCCCCTTTAAGCAAATATATATTACAACAGCTATCTGTGTAGATAAATTCCACTCGGTCCGTCCAGTGGTTTGACAATTTTTGCATTTTTTTTCCCCGCATGGCCGCACTGCATCAATGGGTATTGAAAAACAAACAAAAATGCAAAGAAATAATTACTCAATTGACTTTTAGAATTGAAATTAAACTTAAAACCTATTCCATGATGCACTCTTGCATTAAAAAAAAACTAAAAAAAACAAGATAATTTGATGAGTAATTTTAATTTCCCATTCGTATATAGATAAAAAATGTATAATACAATATGTATACGTGAAATACATTATCGTGACGGAAAACAGCAACAGACATCCATCCATGTGCGTGGGTTAACGTACGGTGAGCGGCCAACATACCTTTTATTAACTTACCTATTAGAACATATTTCATTCAATATCCCTGCTTAATAATAATCGAACTACTCCCATTTTCTATTTACCATCACACAGTACAAATTATTTAAAAAACTCCCCTATTCTTAGAGCCATGTCTCTGTGTAATAAACTTGCATCTAATATTGATTGTTTTTTTACTACATTATCCTCAACCCGTAAAACTTACCATACTAATAATAGGTAATATTTTATTTTATGCAATCGTTTGTACAGTCTTGCAGGTCTGTCCATTTTAGTTTATACTCTTAGATTATTATTATTATTATTAATTTATGTTATTGTACGATGTCCGAATCAACTTATTGCTAAACTAACTTATTTACTTGTACTATTGGGCAATTTGTCCGTTTTATTCTTTGAATAAATATTATTATTATTATTATTATGGGCTATGGCCGATAACCTATTTTGTACCTGTACTAGTAGGTATTGGGTGGAAAAATGTTTCTAAAAAATAACAGAAATGGACAAACGCCAGTATTTATTTTTATAAAGCCGCGGCGAACGCATAACTGTAGTTAAAGATGTATTGCCATAATGGTATACAATAATTTAGGTCGTAATATGATATAATATAATATAAACTATAGTAAAATATGATATGCAGTGTCGCACAAAGGCGTCTATGCGAGAGAAGGAGAACGCTTTTACATAGAATGCTATAGTATATATATATATATATATATAATATTCTATATATGGTATTTATTATATAAGCATATTATTCTATGCGTACACTATTTATAAGTTTAAGATGAAAATAATAGTCGCGGCAACTAAATTTATCAGTGACGGCGCTCATCCTTTCTTCCTCGAACTCCCAAGTATATAATATTATACAATTGGACCGGGAAAACTCCAAATTGGTTCATAAATTATATTACGCGCGCATAGAGGACCGCGCGAATGACAGGTTATCATATCCGGCACATGATGCGATGATATTATATTTGTAAAGGGCCAAACGACGTCTCCGCAGGTCATTATATAATACATAGAAAGCGCACCGGAATAATGTGTAATCATAATAAGTCGTGAAAACCGCATATTGTACGTTTATTTATGGAAAGACGGCTCTAATTGACTATGTACCTAGTCGTATTGTGCGCACGAATTGTTTACGATATTGATAAATCGTACAGTGGCCCATAAGACGAATACCATACTTTTATGTTTACAATTATGTATTCGCATAGTGTTATGACTTTAAAAATTGAATAAAAAAAAAAACACTCACCGTCCAAGTGAATGTCGTACCATGTACGTAATGTTTTTTGTAGTAATAACGTAGTACTGCTAGTCCTAATATTGTATAATTTCTAAATCAAATGCCTCAGAGGCTATGTGTATTATAGTCCATTCTTCCATGGGGTTGATAGATACTACTATAGATACATATATTAGAAGTCATGGGTTATATGGGAACGATTTTTGTATACCAACTATAAAGTTCCATACCGGGAAAAAATATTCACTCCTTTTGCGGTGTACTGCAGTTGTGGCACTACAGTCACTTTTGGTGCCATACAGTAAATGGTCAATGGTCATGTTCTAATAATATTTTAGTAACTTTTATACTCATCCATATGGGTTAGGTATGGTTGATCTACAAGATTTTCTAGCCGAAGTGTAATACTATACTGCTAGCCAAATTACCCTGTAGGATTCACCTATATGCGTCTGAGGTTTGTTTTCGAAAATATACATGAGCGGTGTAAAAAATCGAAAGAATAAAACTGTGCAAAAACACTGTTTCTAATATACAGTAGATTCCGCTCAATGTGGACACGTTGGGACCTGCCCTGTTTGCCCACATCAAGCGGTTGCGCATAAAAACCAGAATTAGTTCAAAAACAAACAAATTTATGATTTAAATAAATTGTTTTATTTTGCACATGTTTTTTTGCAATGTGCATAATTTTTTTTTTTTGCGGTTATACGTTGTGAAGTGACTGGAGGATGCGATTTCACTAGGTCCAAAATTGCGATTTTTCCTTGAGTAATAGGTCTTTTCGAAACATACAGTTTCACGTTAAAATCCTGCACATTAAAACTGAAATGCGGGTATTGTCGCGTAGAGAACGTATTATAACACTGTACACATATTTAGTCAACACTAAGGTTTAAATAATAATAATAATGCTTTCAGCCCAATCTCATGGATACGACGAAATCCGATTGTATTAGTAGTTTTTCAATACATTACAATATGTGTATATTCTAACGCTAAGATAAAATAAAAATTGCCTACATAAACCGAATGGGGAGTGTCCACATTATGCAGTTTTTTCGACCTTGTTACTGCACATTTGTATAGGGACCCGAGCATTTTACCCATATTATGCGGATGGCCATAATAACCGGTGTCCACATTAGGTGCAATCCATAACTGTATATAATAATATGCGTTTAAATCTGTCGTCACAGGGTTACGGAGTGGTGGGCAACGACGTGTCGGCCGAGAGAATGGACTTGTTGCGAGGCCTGGATGGGGCCAAGACAGCGAACACGTTGCAAGAAGTGACAGCATCCTCGGACGCGGTGGTGACCATGTTGCCGGAGAGCGAACACGTGCTCTCGGCGTACGCGGCCCTACTCGAGTAAGGACGTGCAGCAAATTAAATAAAATAATCATTTTAATTCATACGCACAGGTTCGCGATGTACTATGTACCGCAGAGGTTACCAAACAGTGTTATAAGTTATTACATAATGGTACTTATACAGTTATATTACGATCATACGTACATTACAACTCATTATTATAATAATATACACTATTGAATCTATATACCGGGTGTTCATTATATATATATATGGAAATAGATAAGTTGCTTGATTGTACATTTTATGAGGCATATGCTGATTAGACCGCGGAGGGACATTGTATTTTATTATAATTGATTTTGATATATTATTACAATGAACACATGGTGTATATATAGTGTTATAATACGTGTACTAGCGCGTTTAACTTCAGGACCTGAAGTGGCTAAGCCCTGTTGAAAAAAAAATATATGTATAAATGAATATCTATAGTACTTGCTGCAGTCGTTTATTATAATATTATGAAAAAAGTAAATCCGAGAAAATGATATGTGATCAAACCTGCGTAGCGATTATGATACCTGCAGGCTGCAGAAGTTAAATGCATAATATAAAAACGTGTATTGCGATCCTCGATGTAATGTTGTAGATACGTTTAAGTATACATCATATCATTGCGTTTGCAGAAAAAAAATATTTTATAACAAATACACCCGTACCGTTATAATATTAGTATAGGTACGGGTATTTGTTATGATATAAAATGATTTTTCACTCGAGCAACATAGGTAATTTATTACAATGAATTTCCTTTTCTCGGGCATGGTTGCGCGCTATATTTTCCGATAAGCATTGCACAGCTAACAATAATAATTATAACTATTAAATTATAGTGCGTATTACCAAATGGTTGGCCGGGAATGTTATTGTACGTGTAAATAATAAGTAAAGCACCCGCAGGTATATTTTACGGCCATTCGCCTTGCCCTTTGGAATATAAAATTGCAGCCGTGGTTAAACGTCCAGGCGTACGTCAGCGTATAATATAGTAGAACAATAAATCGACCTCAAGGGACATTTTCACGCTTCTACGTAAACGATGTTTCGCTTCCGACTTGACGTACGTAATAATATTATCGTCTATGATCCCGACGAAAAAACTATCATCGCGCGCGAGCACTTCGCGCATTTTTCGTCAGTACTGTACTGGCGAGTATTTCAAGACGGACGCGCGTCAACGCGAGTAGGTAATGTATGTATAGTATTGCGCATTGTGGATATTAATTATTATTAGCAAAAAAAAAAAAAAGAGATCTCGGATTTTCGATGTACATATTGTTGAACATCACACAGGCGCGCACCCAGGATTTTTGTTTGGGGGGGGGGGGGGAGCTTAGACATTTTCTTGTTTTCTTTATATACAAGTTAATAATTACCACAAATTATAAATGGTAATTTTTTTACTATTATTATTACATGTTATATTATATGTTTAATCAATCATTGTAGTACTATATTTTGTGAAGATATGCTATAATAATGTATAATTTAGTGAGAAATATGATTTTTTTTTTTTGGGGGGGGCTCCAGCCCCAAAGCCCCCCTGGGTGTGCCACTGACATCACATACTATATTCAATACCAGATCTGCATTTATATTATACGATCGAGCACCTAAACTATCAACACGTTGTGGCGTGCGCGCTGCAAAATGATGATGTTATTGGTTTCATATTGTTATAATTCTACGTCATGTAGACATGCATAAACAGATAAACGTCCCTAAACAATCGTACGCATCATGTATTATGCACACAACTTGATAAGACTGCAGGTTTTCAACAATATAATTCCATGGACAATAGTGAGTCAATAGTGAGTATTGCTGTTTCTATATAATATATTATGAAAACTGGCTTTTGTCAAGTTGAATGTGAACGATTACAGCGACGGCTGGTGGCTGCATCCACGTTTAGTCCGCCAACTAATCGTACTGATTAGTGTTTATAAAACGCCTATAAAATGCGCTCTGCCCGTTACCGTGATGTCCGGTATCGTACATATCATAGGTGTACACGCACAGGGGTAAAGTGTTTTCCAGTTGAGATGGTCGTTTTAATTAGCTACGTGTCCATCACGCATTTATTGTACCATTTCACATTTGTACCTATTATATACATACACCTATACGAGCACTGTACGACCGTAATAACGTTATTGTCTTGTGCTTTCGTGTCATTATAGGTCTTCGAAACCGGATCAGATATTCGTCGACTGCAGCACGATCAGTCCCGAGAGTTCTAAAAAGGTGTCCGACATGGCCGAACGGAAAGGGTGCAAGTTCCTAGGAGCCCCAGTGTCCGGAGGTACGTAGAGCGCGATTCTGGGACTTTAGTTGTCGTTTAAAAGTAATTAATGAGTTGTTATAACTTATAAGTAACAGCTACCTACCAGCTAACGGTCCGAAATTGTATACAGCCTACAGGCACTTAAAATGAATCAAATAATACCTATTATTATAACATATCTTAAACCTTGGTACAATAACCGGGAAAACGCGTATTATCTTAAATCCCCCATCCTTAATATCCCTGCAGTAGCATTTTATTTACAATATGTTATTTATTAATACGTTTTTGTTTCAAATTTTCGGTTCAATATGCAATAGATTTTGAATTTTGTCGAAATACACATGACCAACATTGAATTTTCATCAATATTATAAACTGAAAAAAATAATGACGTTCCATGATAATATAATTGTTTCAAACCACATTATGATTCGTATGGATTTTATAGGCACTTACTGCAGCAGCTGACAAAAATACATATACAATTGCACATAAGTATTGGCACTCTAGTTGTGAAGCTTAAAAAGGTTGTACAAACGTTGCACGGTGTGGCGAAACGGTTTGCCGCAGTCACTTTGCAGTGCTGCTAGTAGTCGAATGGGTGACCACACGAATTTATATAGCGTCACATATCCACGTGTTTATCCCCTACGCTTTTTACTCTTAATTAAATAAAAACCTATAACAAAATTAACCGCATGTGGCGGGCTAATGGCCACAGCTGAAACGGGCCCTCTCTGAAAAATGGGCCGGTTAAAAAATAAATTGTACAAAGATCGTCGCGAGGAAATCGGTGTAATTTGTTTGTGTCCGCAGGAGTGGTGGGCGCGGAGAACGGCACGCTGACTTTCATGGTGGGCGGCGACGAGACCGCGCTGAAAGAGGCCGAGAAATTGTTCGCGTCCATGGGGTCCAGGTGCGTGTACTGCGGTCCGGCCGGCTCCGGACTGATCGCTAAGATCAGCAATAACATGATACTCGGCATGACCATGGTAGCCGTAGCCGAAGCGATGAACCTGGGAGTCAAGTGAGTTACTTTCACTATAAGCATACTTACTTTAAGTATAATATGCATTAAATACATGACGAGGGAACGAATATAACCCTAAATAGGTTTATAAATAGGACCTAAATAGGACCACCTATTTCCTTTTCGACTTGGTATAAGTAATTTATTAAAATATAAATGTTTTTGATTTTGCACATCACGCAATACATCTATGTGTAATCATTTTTAATTAATTACAAAAATATTAATTTTTTATGTAAGTATCTACGTGCCTTTTGTTAGTACATATTTGGTGATTGCGGAGTGCAAAATGGCCACGGATCGCTATAGATCGACCTGTATACATAAGCGTTTTATTGGGCAGTATACGAAAATGTATTTCAATTTTGAAGGCCCCCTTTCTTATATAAAAACTACAAATAATCATATTTCTTACGAAATTAATTTTCCTTGATTTTCGAGCCAGTACTTCTTATAAAGGGATCGATTGGCATCATTTATTTGTGGACAGTCAACAGAGATCATGAGACATGAGATTACTATATGTTGCATTATATTGTATACCGCGATACAGATGTTAATCAGTAGGGAACGGATTTGAATGCAAATTGCATTTTTTTCTGAATATCTGAAAACATTGGTTTCCAAGCAAAAAGTTCATTTCATACATCAAAGAATTAAAAAATGTAACTTTTATTTTGTATTTTTAACACTTAAATGCATTTTTAGAGCATTTTTTGAAATTTTTAGTGCATTTTGTGGTTTTTAAGTCATTTTTTCAACATTTTTTCTACATTCATTCTAAAAAAAAAATTAAAATACCTAAATATGTATTATGTTACAAAAAAACGAAATTATTGCTGACACGTGTATTATTGATAAATAAATTGATATATTAAAAAATATTTAAATACAAATAATTTATTTGTATTTAAATATTTTTTATTAGATTTTTCATAATAATTTGTTTTTTTATAAGTTTTAAATTCAAAATTTTGTTTTTATTGAATATAAACCCATTTTTAAAGTTTTTTAGAGCAGCATTTTTTGATGTTAAAGCATTTTTTTAAGGCATTTTTCTTGTTTTTTAAAGCACTTAAATCCGTTCCCTATTAATCAGTAACCATTGACATAAACGATTCCACGATTAAAGACATATCTGGAATCGTAAACAATATAAACACGGACCGTAAAAGTGCGTAGTCTGTAATCTGCAGTATACGAATATTGCTGGACAATGACAACTGGTCAATTAAATGTTTCTCATGGTAATAATTAATCTCTTAATTATTACCAACAGATATTAGTTGAACAGGAAACTTCATATTATTACCTGAAGAAAAAAAAAAAAGGATCCATTTATGATCCGTCCCGTGAGAACACTCGTAAACGTCGATCGTAATAAAAATGAATCGCATCCTTATAAACTTATGTGTATAAAATGTTTTTTTTTTTTATTTTCATTAGTATTTACACATACAGTACCTATGTATACTATATTCATATTCAATCTTGAATCCATTGAATCCCACTGAATAATTCCTAATAATGTAGTATATAGGTTACTTACTCGATTGAAAAATAGGAATTTTTTTTCTTGATTTGCCGAAAATGCCAACACTTGGGTCATACTACGCAT
Source organism: Chaitophorus viminalis (assembly GCA_025469195.1). Lineage (NCBI taxonomy): Eukaryota > Metazoa > Arthropoda > Insecta > Hemiptera > Aphididae > Chaitophorus > Chaitophorus viminalis. Next base: position 14,114 of record JAIPRK010000725.1, on the reverse strand, counting down.
CATAATTGGTTATCGCACCGGTGGTGCATCAATTAATTTATATGGTCTTAAACACTGATCATCTTGGTATTTGGTCCATGAAAGTTACGAAAAAAGTGTACCTACCTGTACGTTTTATACAACAGTAATCGGTAGTTGAAAATCAAAGGTGAAACGTTTCCCCCCCCTCCCCCCGCGTGCTCGGTAAAACGGTAACACGCACGAGTTGGCGTACAAATGTTCTACATTTTCAGATTAGGCATGGATCCGAAAATTTTGGCGTCCGTCATCAACACGAGCTCGGGCAGGTGCTGGGCTTCGGAGATCAACAATCCCGTGCCCGGAGCGATCGAAAAGAGTCCCAGCAACGACGATTATCAGGTACGTGACGAAACATCGATGGCCGGAATGTTATCGACTTAATCGTAGGTAGTAGTAGGTGGTACGCGCGCCCTGCCTGATGGACGAGCGAATAACGTTATATCGTTTTGTTTTTCCTCTTACGCGCAGAAAGGTTTCAAATCCAACTTGCTGTTGAAAGACATGAACCTGGGCAAGTCGCTGGCCGAAGCGTCCCGCGCGCCCACGCCGTTGACGCAGCAGACCGTCGAGCTGTACCAGCGGATAGCGGAAAAGGGTTGGGGCAACAGGGATTTTTCCATCGCATACAAATATTTCAATGAGTTGGAAAAATGAACGTCCCGCGGCACCGAGGAAAAGCTTCACAACCGAAGACTGGTGCAAAGCTTTTACCCTTGCACGGGTCGGACATAGAAGAGATAGAAAAGATATTGTCAAATAAAATAAAATATGTATACGCATAGGTAGGTACATAATAAAATATGTTTGTTTGTTTTTGTTTTTTTTTTCAAATTTTTATTGTACATACATATTACAAATAAAAACGAAGTTATATCCTATTAGTTAAAATGTTTGTTCACAAGTAAATATATAAAAAAAAAAAAAAACATACACGAAGAAGAAAATAAAATGCAGTTACCACGTTCCAATATTTACAAGGTTGTGGAAGAGTTCACTTAAACAATACAAAATATAAATAATAGTAATAAATTATGTTAAGTATTGACAATAATAAAAAAAATAATATTACAGTCGCAAGTGGAATGTGCAACTGGTAATAAATAAAGTATTTGCATTGATTATTAATTATTATTACACATAGAATAATTAAAGAAATTAAATAATATTAATTAGAAAAAAAAAGTTTAATACATTAGCGGCTGCCAGTTTGTTAAGTCTTGAAAATTTGCGAGTAAAAAACATTATTATCGTTTTTGATTTATAACATTTTTAAATACACAAAGTATAACACTCACAGTATAATTACCATGGTCAATAAATTAATATATGAAAGTTTTTCTTAATTAAAAATGACAAATAACAACACTTCTATGTTCTACAAAGCCTTTTAGCAATATTTTACTTGAATAAAATTGAATATTGCTCAAACCAGTCAGTTGTTAAAATATAATATTATAAATAGTTATACATTAACACCGTCTAATCATAAGTAAATAACTAATTTTTTTCTTTTTTCTTTTAATTAGTTATTAATATTATTAATTACTTTTAATTCTCTTCTCACTAATCTGTGCACCTGTTAAGTCTCTTATCTGAAACAATAAATGATAATTTAATTTTTTTTTTAACAATTATGTAAAATAATCAATTTTTCAATGAACAGTACTTATACATAACTACTATATTATATTTGTATAACAATGACAATGTATAACAGTCTGAACAATTTAACTTTTTACTAATATGATTACCATATTATAAAATTACCATCCAAAGAAAAAAATAAAGAAAATATAGATACTTAAATAATTCAATTTGTATTTTTTTTTTTTTTAACAAAGGTTATTAACATTGATTAATGTTATTAATATTTGTTTTTGTATAGGTAATTTAAATATGATATTAAAATATTGTCATTAAATTTGTTTTGGTTACAAATAAATATAATTTAGTTATCAAAATAACTTTTTACTAAAATTTTAAAACAAATATTTCACAATTTTAAATTAAAAATGTAAAACAATAAAAATAACTGATAATGAAAAGGAAAGTAGTACTATTCGTTAAACATTAGATTAACCAAACAATGAATGGCGTACAGTATAACCATTAGTAAATCAACTAAACAATGATGAAATGAGTAGATTTAGTTAAAAAAAAAAAATTATTGGTTTCAATTTACATCTGTACAAATTAATTATAGTTTTATTTTAAACAATTAGCATTATATAACAATAATAAATTATTATTTAATTAATAAAATGTATACAGTAAATTATAAAATAGTTATTTATACATTAATCATTTCTTGACATCAAACAAATAGTAATGAAACCATTTTTCTACTATTTAGTAAACACAATATAAAAAAATACTGTCTTATAATGGTAGTATAAAATCAAAATTTGCACATGTTACTTAAATTATACAAGCAGTCTTAGTGCAAGACCAAAATGGTAAAAATGTATACTGTAAAGTACAATGTATTATAAAGTATGAATTGGTATGGATCACAATGTTTTTATTTAAAATGTAAAAGTACAATATGGTAATTCAAATAAAATTAAATGAGGTAAATTAAAATAATTGACTTATAAATGATAGTAACAACACATTAAAAATGAGTTACTAAGTGAAATACATTTTGGAATGTTAATATGATTTTAACAAGAATGAATACCTTTGTACCACTAGATTACCAAAGGAAAAATAATGATGTCATACACATGCAAAAATAGTATACACATTTTGAAGAGATTAATTTAATTATTAACAATATAAATAATTTAAAATTGTATTTATGTTTTGTAATATATCGGTTTCCATAAGAGGCAATTTACAGTTTTGGAAAGACTGAGCTCTTAATAATTTACATTTAAGATGCCCTACATAATAACATATATTATTTTATACAAGAAGATTTTTGGAATATCAGAAATAATAAACATATAATTTTTGATAAAAAAAATAAATATAACATAAATAACAGTTGGGTCATTTTTTATATAATATTATTAATTCAATGAGTTAATTATAATAATTTATAATTAAAACGTATCAAACCTGAAGAATGTAACTTATAGTCATTAATCATTAGCTTCGATATTGAACTTTCATTTTAAGTCATTTTAGATTAACTCAGTTGATAATGCAAATAAAATTAAAAAATTAACTACTCATATTTTTCTTTTAATTATTTTCTTTAAACGGGAAATTACTAATCAGTATTTAGTAACAACTAGGCTAATTGAAAATGTAATCTGAATTTATAACTATAATGGATGTTGCTTATAAAAATCACTTAGGAACTAATAGAAAACAAGTATTTTTGTTTGTGTTTTGTTACTATCAATTATTTTGACTACATACTATGCTCATAATCAAATTATATATTATTGTTAATGCTTCATTTGTGATATCTTCTCAACACTTCTAGAACCTCTAGATATTAGAAAATCCTCTACAACACTAATTTACTTCAACATTTTACCAAATTGTCTATATTTCCTAGTAATTACTATCAATTTTTTTTGCAAAATATGAGTTTAAAAAAAAAAATTTTAACGCGTTAAGTACATCTAGAGTGTTCAAGGAAATTTTAATTTTTATGATTGAAATGAAATTACATCTGTGAGCCTTATAAGTTGAGTCCACTGCAATTTTTCTATTATTCATTTTATTACTCACTTTGTATACATATAATAAATCATAAATTAACTATTTGTGTAAATATAAATCTCTGTACAAAATGTTTGTTGATGTGTTTTTACTCAGACAATTATTGTCTTAAAAACAATGATTAATCTCCAGAAAAAAAATATGAGAAGAAAATAACTCTGAAAGGGAAATAATTCATAGTATTTTTTTTTTTTTTTTAATGAATAGTTTTACTAATATTAGGTATTGTCAATATTAAAAATAATTAATAATAATAATAAATAATTATCAATCCCTAAGCTATGAGGTTTACCTTAGTTTTATTAATATCTTGAATTTGCTATGAGCTGGAAAAGGGAGGTATCGGTAAATCTGCTAGAAGTGATGCAGGATCTAAGATATTGGCCATGTGAGACTGTGATAATCTTTCCAATGATCGGACATCCATATCAACAGCCTCTAAAGCTCGTTCTAATTCTTCTGTTTCTTCGCGAGAAGGTACATATTGTCCATTTTTATCAACTTAAAGAAAAATTACAATTATATAGGATTGTAAATCAATAAAAAGAGAATTCTTCTAGATTCCTTATAATTACTTACTAGTAAAGAGATCGTTGAAAGCATCTACGGGTATTTGACTAAACACACTTGTAATATCATCGTGATCTTCAAGTAATCGCGACGCATGACTTCCTAAATCAACTGTATCTAGGCCTGCGAGTACTTCATCACCAACTTCAACCTCATTGTTTATAATATTATCACCAACTATAAAAACATAATTTATTATTAATATTTAAAACAAATATCTGATAATTTTATAAGTTATTTCAACTATGTAAATTCATATTGGAATTAAATTTTACCAGAATGAAGATAAATATCAGGATTAGCAACAGATGAATAAAGTGATGTAACATCACAGTTGATATTTTGTGGCAACTCATTCGTACATGTAATTGGTTCAATAGTATTAGGTTCGATTGATGCTGTGTATGATACAGGTTCAAGAGGACTTTTAGGTGATTGTTTTTTCTTTTTATTGCGCTTAGACAGTTTATTAAATGGAGAATTTTTAGGCCTTTTACGAGATTTGGATTTAGTGGCAGGTACTTCTTCAGCCTAAAATCAATTATTAATTAATGTAGATATGTAAGTGATTTATGTGTTTTTTAATTCAACTCACCTGTATTACTGTTTCTTTAGAGTATAAATGTTCAAAGCACAAAGGTTGTACATTACAAACATTAAATACAGCATTAGTACATCGACCTTGATTAGTTCGAGCGGAACAATGTTCAAAAAGGAGTTGATCAACATTCCGCAAAATATGTCTAAAACAATGACGTGTACATGGAATAGCAGGATTGTGACATATTTCCAAACAGCATTTCTGTTGTACCATAACTATACCATCGCTTCTAGAAAGCAAAAATTATAATTAATACAACTTTTACATTTTTATAGTTAGATATGTTAATACAATTTAATCACAGATAATTTAGACACTTACAAATATTGTACATAGAAAATATACATACAAGTATCACTTTAATATTTATAACTAACCTCTTGGGTTTAGGTTTAGAAGTAGTCTCTGGGCAAACTAGATTGTTAATAAAAACAGAATCATGCCGTGCAGCATCTGTCATTGCCAATACTAAATCAGGTGATGGTGAGTTATCAGGAAGATTAGACAGTTGGTGAAACCTTCGCCGAAGTACTGATCGCAAATTATTTACTTTGGCATCTCGATCAGTAGGTTCAATTCGATCAGAAGGTAACCAAAATCGTTGATACGGAGCATCTTCTAACTCCAAATTAAATGGATTATCATTATCCTCATCAGACGATAGTAAATCTAAAAATAGAAAATTCAAAATTAATAAATTCATACTAAACCAGTAGTTTTAATGAAATAGGTAAACATAATATTATATACTAACCAAAAGAATAAAGGTCTTCTCTTAATTTGGCTTCTTTTTCAAATTCCTTTAGTATCCTTTGCAATGTTTCATGTCTGGTGCCACAATCCTTTTGCCAATTAGTCAACTTGGCATACTTTCTTTTAGGTGGAATAGTAATTACATTACAACTTAACTGATTCTTATCATTAACACACGAAGGGTCTATTTTATCAGGGTTTTTATTCAAACCCAAACCATTTTTTTCAGGCTTATTTTTATTTCTTTTTTTGGCTGTTATTTTTTTGGGTGTAACTTCAGTCACGGTGGACAAACGATCTTCAACTTGTTCTGGAACATCGATTGGAGGTGGTGTAGGAGATGTATTATTACTATACACAAATTCTTTAAATATCTTCAAATCTTCTTTGAGATTTGGTTTGTTAACCAAATCAGTAGGATCAAGAGACATGTTTTCTTCTGATTCACTAATAATCTGCCTAATTACTTGGTTTTTAGTTTTTAAGTTCATTTTAGATGATTTAAGCAAAGGTGTCTTAGATTTTGGTGAAGTGATCAGACGATTCTTTAGTACAGTTTCAATTTTTTCTTTTTTACACCCTTTGCGGTCTTTCTTTGTGGTGCGTCCAGGCAACTGGACATGTCCATTACATTTGACTCCTCCATCAAATGGACCCATCGAAAACATGTCCCGGGAAAATACATTCTGCATTGCTTTCACGGTTAAGTTATATTACTGGTTACCGCATTCCGTTCCCTGTAAACAAACAACCTCAACGTTAATGTGACAACTGGCGCATTGATACACATTGGACTGCACGAAATGCTAGGGCATGGTCATCGGAACAATGAGGCTGACGGTGAACGATCGCACAGGGTATTCGATTGAACACCGACATAAGAATTTAGAAACAATTGTAATAAAAAAAAATAAAGGAAATGCACTCAATACAAACGCGAGTGATAAGGTTTATCTGAGGGCCGAAAACGATGATGTGCCTGAACCAGGACCGAAGAACGTCAAACGGTGTCGATTGCGCCAACGGATGGCGAAACGCGTCACGCCGTACTCACCACCAATTGTTCAGTATCTCGTCGACGACCAAACGCAATCGGGGCACAAACACACGAATATCGCAGCGCACTGGGTCCCCTTCACCGATGTACAACGAGCGGATACCCACTTTCAGCAGTCGGTCCTCGATCGTGCGCGGACGGCGCTCAACATCGGCGTACAGTCGCGCGTCACTCGATGATGACGGTTTAATGCGAAACAATTGCAACGGCGACGGATTCCGCGATCGTTTTCACCGAAAATTGTGTACATGTACGCATACAATGTACATTGTGTTTATATATATATATACATCGTATAAAACCGTGTGTGCATATAGCGATATCAAGTTAACATTTTGTAATTTATTATTTTTATTTTATTTTATTTTTTTTTTTTTTACTATCAACGCGATAAATTGATACGGATACGGAAGAACGTAAACAAAGCGTTATCAGGGTGGCGTACGAATTCATCCACGGTCGTTTGCGGTCGGCCAACGTATTCGGCCGGTGCGCCCGCGCGACCCCGGACACCGAAGGCCGGGCGCGCGGACAAGAACGCCGCACACCGGTGCGCAACGGTTCCGCGTCCGCGATTGGCGGCACTGTGCGCGCGCGCGACCGAACTCCTCCAGCATTCCACCCGCCGCCGACCCAGGTGCCGAGCGCGGGGTAACTGCTCTTCTCGGACGCGGCGCGCACAAGGACGCGAATGTCGTCAATCCCCGAACGCGACCATCGTTTTCGTTCCCTCGCCAAAGGGCTGTAAAAGATTTTTGTTGTTCGACATCCGCTGGGATTATTCCTCTTCCTGTGTCCGCGGACGTCAATACCCGAAACACGCTCCCGGTCTCTCTCTCACCGTTCTTTCAGCGCGCGAACGGACGGGATCGCCTCGATCCGGTGGTTTCCAGTTCGAAAAATTAACGGTCACACGATGACGATCATGCATAGGCGCAACTAAGATCAAAATTCTAGGGGGGCTACAGCCCTCATCAAAACTGTAAACTAAAAATAACCTATGGGGGTCCGCTCCCCCCACACAATCGTACATTAATAACCAATCAACTTTTTTTTACCTGTAATACGAGAATGACAGAAAAACCATTTCAGAGTCAACTTTATTTATTTATTATAGTTTTAAATTAAATTCGAACAAATATAAAATCAACGTAGAATATTGTTGGAGGGGACTAAGCCCCGCCGCTGCGACCGTGATCACTTTTCAACATTTTGGCTGGATATTTTTTGATCTACGTTTTTTCAGATATTAATGTCGGGGGGGGGAGGGATTGTTCTGCGGTCGAGAAAAGCACAATCAACCAATTGACTGTTTTATAAAATTCGAATCCAAAACTGCCATCTATGAGATGTAACTTCACTGACAATAGGAATTAGGTTTTTTTCAACAAGTTTTATTTTTTACCAGGTGTAAAATATCAATGTCCCTATATTATCTAATGACCAAAGCAACACAATGTGACAAACTTAAGTGCTCGATAATTTTTACTCCATAGAAAATATTACTGCTATAGCTAAGTTTCTTTTACAGTTGGAAGATAGGTGCGGTATGCTTTTCAACGATCATAATAATAACAGAAATTTTTTTTTTTTGCTCCCACAGTCGCTATTAATTTCTAGTAAGATTTACTTTAGTAAAGTAATTTTCTTAAAAATGTTTTTAAAAGAAAAACACTTTTTGTGAAGCAAAAAAGTTTCGCTGATCTATACATTATTTATCTTCAGAAATTATTTGTCTAATGTATACTTCCATGTTGCATCAATAGACAATTGTGTTTTCCTGTAACTGTTATGAGTCACATTTCTTTATTTTCAACATTTATAAATTGTAAATTAACTCATATTTTGAGTAATCAATGTATAAGTTTATATTTCAACCAAAACTGGAAAATGTTAAAGTTATTACATTTCTAAATTAACAATTATCAAAATATAAAAATAATAATATAAAAGGGCATTCAGAAGTACATTTCTTTTTAAGCTCTAATTTAGTAAACTTTGTGTAAAATGAAAAAGACAGTAAACATTAAATTATTGACTTGATTAAGAATTTATTCAACACTAACAATGTCATTTACTGATTAATTTATTTTACATTCAAAAATATTTAAGGTAATTCCAATGCAAATGTTCAGGTTAACAATCATTGATCATCATATTTATTTTGATGGAATACAGTATCTATGCTCATTAGACAAAATAGAATATTTTCTATTTACCATTGTTGCAATACTCGTGTCACTCTGCCAATACACATATTATCCAAAAATGCTAGGTATAATTGACATACATTACTATACTAAAAGAACTATTTCTCAAACATAATAAAAAATAATCAATTCACAGTATGACTAAACACTATGGTTCTTTTAAATATGGGAATATATTTTTTTTTTAAATGTATTTATTAGTTAATAAATGATAATGATTATTTATTAAAATTTAAGGAGTAATTTAAAGAGATGTTGATTCCCAGCGCCAGGTTTATTTACTTAAAATGTAATAAAACTAGTACTAGGGCTGGAAATTTAGTTAAAAATATATTTTATTATGAGTAATAAAATGAAGATTTCAAGCTAACAAAAATAATAAGCAGATCAGATATTTAAAAAGAAAAAGGAAGAAGATAAAAAATTACTTACTCAAACTATAAAATATAAATATACGATAAAATGTATTCAAGAAAATGCAGTCATAGATGATTTTAAAATAAAATTAATTTTATTGAATTTACACCAAAGGCTTTAATAAAATGGCAAATAGTAGTAGTAACTAGATGGTAATTATCATAGAGAAGTAGTAAATCAATCTAGAGCAGTGCTTCTCAACCTGTAATACGCGAAGAAAATCTTCCTTTATCTTCCATTAAATTATCATTAAATAGTGATTTAAGTCTTAAGTTACCAATATGGAGCCAGATATGGATGCTATCATCCGTTGAAAATAACACCAACCACAATCACATTGAAGTAAACCATAATAATTGTACATATTTAATTTAATTCCTTTTTGTGCATTAAATACTTATATATTGCCATCATCTAGTATAGTTCATAATAGAATAAAATTATATACATATAAAATAAACGTGTAAAATATTAATAAGCAAAAAGAGGTCAGATGGTACATAAAAATGTCCAAACCGTGTAGGTGGTACGCAGATATAAAAATGCTGAGAACCGCTGATCAAGAGAATGTAACATAAGACAAGTGAAGGATTTAAGAAATATGTCTATAATATATATACAAAAAAATTAACTTGTTGAGGCTAATAGAATTAGTATATTAGATAACATGGCATGATTTAAAAAAAAATTTAGAAACAAAATGAGGATGATTAGTGGATTATTGGAGTTGAAATATAAAAAAAGAATGTGAAAATGGTGAAAGATTCTAGAGGAAAAATTATAGCTGGATAAGATTAAAATCTTTTTACCTATTTATCTGTTTAGATATTAATTTCTGTATGGCTTTTAGATTTTTGGTTATTTTTACAAGACTATTATTATTATTATACTTATTTATACCTTGGAAACACAATCTATCAATATAATTTTATTAAAACGACATTTTGTCTGTTGAATTTATAATAGATAAATTAATAAAAATATGCTCAATTAACAAGACTACTGCAATTATTGAGTAGAAAAAATTAATCCCAATAATATTTCATTTAAACACAGTACAAGTCATGAACTTTTTAATACAAAAATTGTAGATGGGAATTACAGATTCATACAGTTTATTTTACTTACTATATAAGATTCTTTGTTAAACAATAAATGCTTGTATATTAACTGTCAAATAGGTAACCAGTGAATAAAAAAATAATAATTTGAGTAAAAATGACATTTTTTTTAATGATTTTTTTATTCAACGCATATTCATATTGTACATTAAAATACGGGAGTCTGGATGTTAGTAAGCTTTCTTCCTGAAAGAACAACCTGAAACATGAAATTATAATTTAAAATATAATGAAAATGACAGTTCTTAACTAAAAATAATATTATTAATCAATAGTTTTTAGTAACTTTTTAGTAAGAGTCATATTGTCCAGATGTAAAAAATTGAAGTATAAAATTATAATAAATTACTTTGTCTTTGGTAATATAATGTAAAAATAAGGATCTCATTCTAGAAGATTTAGTATAAATTTAATATAATAAACTACCATTTAAACATTATAACAATCTATTTATATATATATATATATAAATATAAATAATAAATAGTTTAGTTTAAAATAATATTTAATCAGTTAACTGACTGCCATGACTCATGAGTGAATTTTAATCACTAGCTATTACGACATGAGGTAAGGGCCTTTATTATGTTATATAGTTTACTAAATTATTGAGTAGGTACTTGTTTTAAATTTTTAGTAAAAAGAACATTAATATTTAATTGCGAACCACAAAAATGCCTATGGGCTACATCATCTATATCTCTATTATACAACAAATATATTATGTACATATAAACCAAATAGCAAAAGTACATGTCTACAAAAACTGTGGGTACTCATACCATTTTTGAGTTTATATTAAAAAAAATGTGGTACTTAAAGAATATAACAAATAAATTTGTAAAATAATTAAGCATATATTGTAAATATGTTAATTGTATTTATTATATTAGAATCCGAGTTATAGCTATTTTCATTTTTGTGGTTTAAAAATTAAAACCAACCACAAAAATACATTTAATTTAAGATAGTTAAAGTTTTTCATTTTTGAAATTTATCATAAACTAATATTGTATCAAAATATTATTAATGTAAAATGAAAATAGTGTTAAAGTAAAAAAATATATATACATATTTATTAAGAAATGTTAGTATTATATAATATTATAAGAAATGTATATATTACTTATATATGAATTAATAAACACTTAACAGCAATACTATTGAAAATACCAGCCAACAAATTAAAAAACCAAATTTTTTTAAAATATAATTTAAAAATGTAATAAACAATTATAAACAAGACTAACTTTTAATCAAATACCACAATTTCAAACGATATTAATAAATGCTTTAAAATAACAATTTTTAACTTAAAAGAGTGAAAGTAAAAGTTGAAAAAGATAAACTTAATTGAGAAACAATGCGGCCCGTGGCTTATTATTTTGTGGTCCATGGCTATAAATATTATTAGACAAAAAAATCAAATTTATATATCGAGTCGTAACTATTTTAAATTCTTAGATAATGGTATATTTATGTAATTTTTTTTTTTCGTTAATTAGTTATGTGCGGGCCTTTATAACATTTACATTCCTAATATTTTATACAATTATGCAAACTAACATACTTCTTTCTTTTATTATTAAACTAGAAAGCTAGAATATTTTAAGATCATTCTATATTATATACTATGTACTTTTTAAATTGCATTCGTAAAATTTATACATATTATCTGTACTTAAAAATATTATAACAATCTGAACGTATACTCTAATAGGCAACCTGACTGATTAGCAGTTCGCTTTAATAAAATTGTTTCTACCTATTAGGGATTTTTAATAAGTGATCATTAATTGAAATTTAATCCATAGATACAACCAGTTTAAAATAAATGAATATTATAAAAAATTATATTTAAACACAGGTTAATTGTCATCAACCTATAGTTTAGAAAATTGGTTTACCTTCAGTTAATCTAGCTCGTCCTCCGGTAGGCTGACATAAAATTGTGGAACATCCGGTACATATAACTACGCTTTGAGCGTGACTGAATACAGTTGTAATTTTATAACATCCAGGGCATTTGACATCCATGAAGAAAGAATTTGGGTGTTGGACAAGCCGCTTTAATTTGTGTTTCCTGCGCTCTTCGATAGCAGTAGGATGAAGCAAATCTTTAGCTAACTATATGAAAACAAACAATAAAATACTATAGTGATTCACCTACTTTCACAAGTACTACGGTAGTACTTCCACTCATGATATAATACTTACAGGCATTTTGTCTTAATAATTCGACGGAACAGCAATTCAAGAATTTTTACCTGAAACAATATGATAAATAAGATAAATATACCTAGTTGAACGTGTGTTGAAACACACTTTAATGCAGTTCAGTTATGCTAATCACACACCGCGATTTATACCCCAACGGGTTCAGAGACAAATCGATTTATGCTAATTGAATGACGGAAATTCGAGTACGAACAAGAGTAACACGGATTATAATTGCGATGTTTATGTAGCTGACGGGATTATTCCAACAGTTTGAAAACCACGAGCGTCATAACCTAAAGAAAAGTCTCACACGGACGTGGTTCATGATAAGCTGCATGCCATGTAGTTTCGCCGACAAATTTCACATACGACAACGCAGGGATAGCAAGACGAACGGCATCGCTAGTTAACCCGCGCCTCAAATTAATTTCTAGAAAATAAATCAAATTTCACTTACCAGACGCCGAAAAATTGGTCTTGAAGCACGTTTTCATGTGTGGACAGACCGAAACGTTAACAGAGAGAGAATGATGGTGAGGACGGAATAGTCAACGCCGTGTATCATGGAATAAAGAAACACGGCGCGACTACGGGCTAAAAAGAAAAAGTGTTGTTACGGATCGCCACTGTCCGCGCTCGTTTCCCGGTGGCGGCGGCGGCGTCAGCATTTCAATTTCTCGGTTTACCAGTAGGTATAAATGTAACATGAATATAAATGTATAATTTTAATTTGTCTACTTAACTTTGATTACAATAATTATTTTACACAACTAATAAGTACTATTTATCATACAATTAATTATGCATTGTCGTCAATCGTGATCCGTGAGTATACGCAGTCTCGTCATTGCCGCCAAACCGCACTCACGTTAATTTATTTATTTTTATTTTCATCAGGTAATCAGTGGCAACTGAGGCCATTGGATGTTGGATGATTTGATAGATTGTTATTGTGAGGAACTGTGGGTTGTTTAGAACACGTAAGTCGTAAGTGTATATGTGGCATGGTTAACGTCGCTAAAAACCCGAATGGTCACCCATCCGGTTTTAACGACGTCGGACGGTGCTTAACTGCAGCACTGATTAACGAGTGCGGCTAACCACTCCGCCACGCCATGCCACACGCACGTTTATATCACTCCGCTGCAACAGTCGAGTCGAAGTCAACGAGTGAAGTTCGTAACATCGCGGAAACCGGAGGCGGTTGGTCGTGCATTTGGTTGGTTTTATAAGAACAGATAATACATTAGAGGTGGCTTGTTGATATGGTATATTGGTATGTTTAGTTCAACGAATAGCCAGAAAATTTTTGTCGATTTGAAAAAAACTGGTCGCTTGGTATTAGGGGTCGCGGTGATGAACGGGTATTAGAGTACACGGGTACACGGAGCCCGGGTACACGTACTAAAAATATATTAAAACCCGTGATTTTTAATACACGTGTATTTATTACCCGTGTATTTATT